>CM062295.1:524482524-524515662 GCA_031216915.1 Pictodentalium vernedei
AGGGAGAGGGTCATAGCCCCCCCCCCCCCCCCTCATTACCGCCATTTCTGCAATTCATCAGTTTCCCGAATTTCGTTCATTTTTTGCTCGAAATGTCCAAGATTTGACAGTTTTCAAGTTCCCCACCCCAGCCCCTTCCCGGTCCGCACAGCTGTAGTGCTATTTTAAGGGCAGTATCCATGAGGTTAACACCCTGCTACTAGTTTTAATATGACATCGCAGCCATCCCCGCCATCTTTGCAGTTAATATCATTTGTGGGGTGGGAAGCGGTTTTTCTTGTTAACATTTTGTGCGACCGCGTGTGTCCATATCGATGAACAGTGCAGAAATGGGTGATCCGCTACACAAGGAAAAGGGAGCCTTAAGGCAAGTTACTTTCATAACTTAGAATGGAAACGCAGCATTTTTTCTGGTTTAGGAAATCACATATGTATTCATATGAAGTAACTCATAATAGAAATTTGTTCCTTCTATATGTCATTACCAGAAAACAAACAACTTCTTGTCGTCCTCGTATTTTCGCGTTCTCTTTAACTTATGAACTTACGGCGCATGCACAAAAGTTATTTATTGTTTACGAGTACCCCAAAATTGAGTGAGAAGCTAATATTTGGTATTTGGTGCAAGAAATAAATTGCCTTCAAAAATATGACCTCCTAGTTCACAGAAAAACGATAACTTTATTGTTATTCAAAATAAAATTTCAAAGTGATCCGTTACCGCCAATGATCCGATACCGCTGCATCAACTGTATTCCTTAAATTCAAATTAAATATACACAAATTGCCTGCCTCAAAATTTATGAAGATTGAGATGTATACTATAAAACATGAAACACATGTATTCAACGCCTAGAGTCGGCCGTAGGCATCACTGGTTCCTGGAAGTCTGCAATAGTATTTGTACCAGAACTGATCATTTAATAAAAATTAATATTTCACGAGAACAACTTATGGCAAAATGTGCTTTACATATCCAAAAACAAAGCTAGGGTGTCAAAATTCTTCAAAACACAGCGACAGAGCTGCTTGGATGTAAATTCCAAGACCTTCGCTTTTGCTTACATATGAATTTACTTTCTTCGATTTCCAGTCGACGTCATCAGGCGGAAAAGCATTGATATACAATGCTGTCTAATATCAAATAATTAGAAAGATCACCTTAATGCAGTATACTATTATTATATAGAGACTGCACAGTTGCGATATTCAATGCAAGGTATCATGATACCTGTTGAAATTTCTTAGAATTACCATTTTGTTTTTCAATGGAAATTTGTGGTATCGAGTGATTTACTCATGTCTCTCGAACATGGAAACCATCTTCAATAAAAAATGCAGACAGTGTTATCCTTTTCCCAAATGCAGTCTTATCGCTGCACTCGAAACTGGTTTGAATGCCCAGCTTTGTTCTTGGATATGTGAAGCACATTTGGCCACAAGTGGTTCACATGAAATATTATTTACGTATCAGTTCTGGTATGAATACGGTAGAAGACTTCCAGGAACCAGTTATGCCTGCTGTCAACTCTATGAGTTGATTTCATATATTTTTCGTATCCTGTACTTCCCAGCCTTCATTTTGATGTATAATTTGTGTATATTTAATCTGAAGTTAAGGAATATCAGAGGTGAGAATTTCAAAATAAACAACTTTCCATTACTTAGACTTCATGTCCCTTGATATTTTCCCCCTGCTGCCCCTTCATATTTTCAGCTTGTGGTCCTCCATTAATGCCTGATTTATCCAGGTCCAGTTGTCTATGATGCATCTATGCCAGGTTAAAAAATCGCAAAGTAATTATTGATTGAAAATCCCCCACTGCTACCTTCTCCTTCAAGACTTTTCCCCTCTTCTTCATGCCAACCCCCCCAGCACCCTCCTGTGGTTGCCTTTCACCAAAGTGTGCTAAGCTAATAATTTCCTAAGTCTGAAAGTGTGAACAGGACGAGATGTAAGAAGGATGCCTGGAAGGTACTTTTTCAAGATCTTTAATATGCACACTTAAAAATATAGTGTTAAAAAATAGGTCTGTTGTGTATACATTTTCAGCATCCTAAGCAATGTAACCTACAGTACGTGGAGGGAGGATTACCACCAATATGCCCGTCATCGTGTGAGTGGCTGCGAGCATAAAGGATTAAAACGTGTGGCGACGCAGCTCAGCAACAACCACAGTCCCCGGAAAATCTAGTGATGGGGATTAGTGATCAGGTTATGAAAGGAACTGAATTTGATAGTTCGAGCGAATCCACCTTTCGGCTAGTGATAGAGATTATCTTGGTCAAGTAACCTAACAGTATATCTTGTATACATGTACTTTCATTGTACATGCATGTGCATGTTGGTTAATGCCGGACATCTGCGTATAATTATAAATCAGAAGTAGTTTTGAGAATTTAATTGTGAGCCTTTGGCAGAGAGATAGAAAAAAATACAATTATGCCTTGACATTCCAAGAAAAAATGGAAGTATGGGTGGAATTGATGAAATAAAGCTAAATAACAACAAATTTTTTCGTCGTTTTTATTTTCAACTAACAAAATCTTTCCAGTGTCAATGCTATAACAGTGCATGACACACAATATCAGACACCCAGATGACGATTATGTGACTAAAGAATTGAAAAGACGATGTTTAGGCCTATTTGGGGAGTTAGTTTCAGTTTCACGATTCTCGATCTAAAGCGCAGGTTAAATCTTCCCCGATTTTTGAGTTTTTTAAATTCTATTTCAGTGGCTCAAAATCCTCTTGTTTTCTTTATCATGACATCCAAGTTAGTTTCATGACACACCTCTATTCGCTGGAACTTGAAATCCACCCATCCAGTGAAAAAAATGCCGCATGTTTGTCTTGTTCATGGTGAAACTGAACACCGGTCAAAACTTTTCTACTGCTTGCTCGGACCTTGATTTCCGTTATATTTGTTTGAACGAACGAAAAAGTTTAATTTCATAGGTTTAATTTAATCTTTTTCATTTATTCACATAAAATGAAATGTAACGAGAATCGAGGCCTGTGGAGGATGAAATAAAACCCTTCAGAAGTCTGATGACAGCTAAAAACAAATGATGTGCGCTAATTGTGGCAAGCAAATTACCCAACAGCTGTATACATGTACGTAAATGTAAAAATAAAACACAACAAAAGCAGGAGAAAATTTTAAAAGTAAACTCAGAACAAAAAAGTATAATACCCATGCTGAGATTTAAATGGGTATTCATAAACAGCCTACAGCTCAACACGGGTACAAGATTATGTGGCTAAATCCCCCCCCCCACAAACACCATAAACGATAAATGAAATATATTAATATTAAGCTACATGACTCAACAAAATCCTCATTTCATTTATAAGAAAGGTGTGCAGTACGTGGAGAGTGGATTGTAACTAAATCACCCGCAGAGTGAAGTTATCACCCAAGCTATAACTTTCAATGTTTGTACATATCGACAAAAAACACAAGCAATGTTTCAGCCAATGGACCGCCGGGTTTAACCCGGAGGTCCATTGGCTGAAACTTTGCTTGTGCTGGTTATGCTTTGCAACAAATTTGCAATTATTGCTTGGGTGGAATCTTCACTCTGTGGGTAATTTTGTGATAATACACTCCACGTACTGTATGCTGTTTTTGTCCTTTGTTATTGATATACAATAAGGAAAGATTTTGAGCCCCCCCCCCCCCCCCCCCCCCCCACCCTCTCTATTGAAGCTGTAGGCCATTGTTCATTTTGGCTGGAGTTTCAGTCGAAAGTAAACATGAAATGGGGGTGTGGTGGTTCAGTAGGTAGAGGTGCAGGTTACAAACCGAGAGGTCCTTTGTTCGAATCCCACCTATGGCAACCGAGTCGTGTCTGTGGGCAAGACTCTTCATCCCCCATTACCCACATGGGGGCACGATGGCACTGTGTACTAAGGCATACTTCACGTCGATGGTGCACTTGTCTTCAACCAATGCTAACCCTGCTTGTGTGGAGTGGAGTTACGTGTAGTATGTTGGGGAGCTGACAGTTGCACCCATAAAACTATCGTGGCCATGATTAGCCATTGTGCAGAAATATGTGACCTTAAACACCAATAAATAAATATAAATAAACATGAAAGGGTGCGAGATTCAGAAAAAGATACAGCCTGTGAGGCAATTTGTATTCAATAAGATTCTCCCACTCTACATATGTATTTGGGCTGCATCTGCCATAAAAGTAACTGTGGGTGAACAGATACACCCCCCACCCACCCCATCGCCGTTCAAATTTAATTATTTTTCCACTTCTTCACTGTAACCGTAGGTGAACAGATACAACCTCAACCCCCTCCCCCAATCGTCGCTCAAATTTAATTATCTTTCCACTTCCTCCATATAGTCTTTGACTCCTCACTGGAACAAGCTATAGTTCCAAAAAGGGTTAATTAGCTACCTTTTCAGGGCCCCAAAATGATTTTTTTCAGTAAGCCTACATGTACGCTCTATTAGAAAAATATATCTACAGGCGAGCGCAGTCTTCCACTGGTTGTGTGTTAAAATAATTAAATATTGATTAACCCTTTACCCAACGCAGACGATATCAAAATTTATTATTTTAAATACAATTTTTTAAAAAAAATTTTCAAAAAATTTCTAAAAGACCATATCTTGTGACCCCCTCATTGGAACAAGCTGAATGAGCTCGTTCCAATGAGGGGTCACATGATGTGGTTTTGTTGAAATATTTTGAAAAAATTAATTTTTTCAACTGCTCAATTTGCATATTATGCGGGCGATTCATTAGGTAAAGGGTTAAAAAGAAAACCCATCATTTTCAAAAGTGTGTGTGTGGAGGGGGGAGGGGAGGGGGGACATTTAGGACCCGATAACCCCCTTCCCCCACACATAACCATCAGTGATAAGTAAAAATGATTGGTGTTGATCGAGAAGTAATCAGAGAATTAATTATTATGGGGAAATATATATTTATATATGTCTATAAAATATATATACAGTACGTGGAGAGTGTATGATCACTAATCACCTGCAGAGTGGAGATTCCACCCAAGCAATAATTGCAAATTTGTTGCAAAGCATAACCAGTACAAGCACAGTTTCATCCAATGGACCTCCGGGTTAAACCCGGAGGTCCATTAGCTGAGAAACGCTGCTTGTGTTTTTTTGTCGATATGTACAAAATTTGAAAGTTATAGCTTGGGTGACAACTCCACTCCATGGGTGATTTAGTTATAATCCACTCTCCACGTACTGTATATAAAAGGAGCCAGTACTGCTGTTTAACCGAGTGCATACAAAAAATGTAGGCTATTGATCCAAGAGCAGTCAAAAGGCAGTATCATGGTTGGTGCCGAATGGTGCGTCCACTCACCAGAATAGCTATTTGGGAAATTCGATATTCTGATGATCGCATGCGCCTATTGTGTAAAATGGTTAAAGGAAAGCATACTCAAATGACATAAAACAATGAACTTGTGTTTCAACTATTTATTCTAAAATAACGTTTGAAAGAACATGTCAGGAACCATGTGTGTTTTTCACGAGGGAAAAGTTTTTCACAAATTTCAAACATGTGCATGGGAAGTCAAAAAAATCTTTGGATTTATCAAAACTTCACTCCTATGCATATCGACCCATTCAAATGAAGTGAATCAAACATGATCCTTTATGCGTGGACAACTTATATTTTGCTCAAGGTTGTCAAGCAGCCTGGTGCAAACTCAGAAACAGTACATGGATAGTGGACGGATTTGGACTCACCGAGTGTAAATTCCACCCATTAATAGCTCAAGTTCAGTGAAACTGCGCAATAAACATTAAAAAATTAGCAAGATGGATCTCTACTGAAATCAGTAGTACAGTAGTTTGTTCAGTAATTAAAACCAGTGGCAATAATCTTTCAATGAGACAGTTACCACAGGGGATTAGTGTCCTGGATTTTTTAATTTTTTTTTGTTGGGGGCGGGGGAGGGGGCTTCTTTCTTTGAGTTTTTGCTTTTGTGTGTTTTCAGCTCACCGAAGAGAGCTAAACTTATCACTTGCCGTCCGTCGTCGTCATCTGCCCGGCGTCATGAACATTTTTCAAACAACTTATCCTCAGAAACCGCTAGGTCGATTTGCTCGAAACTTTGTATGGATGTTCATTACCATATTTCAATTCAAGTTTGTTCCAATGAAATGGCCACGTCCCTTGGGGGCTCTGTATGGGGCATAACTCTGATAGCACCGTATGAATTATAGAAAATTATTTAAAAATCGCGACATCGACGCCGTAGCTGTGATGGGTGGTGCAATCTCAAAAAGTTCATCAAGGGCCATAACTCCAAGAAAAATATTTGGAACAACACATGCATTGAACATCGGCTAGACATCAATAAGATACACTTACATGCCAAATATAAAGTTATTCCATCAAGTATTTCAAAAGTTATTGAGTTTTGAAACTCGTTGGTCACAGACAGACCGACCGACAGACAGGCCATAACTCCAAGAAAAATATATGGAACAACACGTGCATTGAACAGTGGCTAGACATCAATAAGATACACTTACATGCCAAATATAAAGTCATTCCATCAAGTATTTCAAAAGTTATTGAGTTTTGAAACTCGTTCGTCACAGACAAACTCGTTGGTCACAGACAGACTGACCGACTGACCGACCGACAGACAGATCGACATTGCCACTTATAGAGCTGCTAGTCACAGCTAAAAATCTTCTTCTCCAGAACCAGTGGGCAGAATCTTTTGATACTTGGTATGCAGCATCTTGGTATGGGTCTGATTCAAGTTTGTTCAAATCGGCCCCCTGGATTCATATTTGGGCTCACTATAGAAGCCCAAATTCGAACTTAGTGCATTTCAGGTAAATTTCTTAAAAAATCTTCTTCTCCAGATCCAGCAGGCAGAATCTTTTGATATTTGGTATGCAACATTGTGGGGCGGATCTGATTCAAGTTTGTTCAAATCGGTCCCCTGGATTCATATTTGGGGTCACTATAAAAGCTTGAATTGGAACTTAGTGCATTTCAGACAAATTTCTTAAAAAATCTTCTCCAGATCCAGCAGGCAGAATCTTTTGATATTTGGTATGCACCATTGTGGGGTGGATCTGATTCAAGTTTGTTCAAATCGGTCCCCTGGGTTCATATTTGGGCTCAGTATACGAGCCCAATTTGAACTTAGTGCATTTCAGGCAAATTTCTTTAAAAATCTTCTTCTCAAGATACAGCAGGCAGAATCTTTTGATATTGGGTATGCTGCATGCTTAGGGGGGTGAGATTCAAGTTTGTTCAAGCCAAGTCCCTGGCCTTATATTTGGGCTCACTGTGGTAGCCGGAATTATAGCTTAGTTCAAAATGAGGAATTTTCTTTAAAAATCTTCTTCTTCAGATCCAGCAGTCGGAATGCTTTGATATTTGGTATGCAGCATCCTTATGGTGGTGAGATTCAAGTTTGTTCAAGCCATGTCCCTAGGTCCATATTTGGGCTCACTGTGGGTGCCCGAATAATAGTTTGGTTCAAAATGAGGAATTTTCTTTAAAAATCTTCTTCTTCAGATCCAGCAGTCGGAATGTTTTGATATTTGGTGTGCAGCATCCTTAGGGGGGTGAGATTCAAGTTTGTTCAAGCCATGTCCCTAGGTCCATATTGGGCTCACTGTGGGAGCTTGAATTGTAACTTAGTTTGAAATGAGGAATTTTCTTAAAAAAGTCTTCTTCTTCAGATCCATCAGTCGGAATGTTTTGATATGTGGTGTGTAGCATCCTTAGGGGGGTGAGATTCAACTTTGTTAAAACCAAGTCCCTGGGTCCATATTTGGGCTCCCTGTGGGAGCCCGAATTATAACTTAGTCAATTTGAGGAATTTTTCTTTAAAAATCTTCAGATTCAGCAGTCGAAATGTTTTGATATTTGGAATGCAGCATCCTTAGGGTGTGAGATTCAAGTTTGTTCAAGCAAGTCCCTGGGTTAATATTTGGGCTTACTGTGGGAGCCCAAATGATAACTTAGTTCAAAATGAGGAATTTTCTTTAAAAGTCTTCTTCTTCAGATCCAGCAGATGAATGCTTTTGATATTTGGTATGCAACATCCTTAGGGGGGTAAGATTCAAGTTTGTTCAAGCCATGGCCCTAGTTCCATAAAATTTGTCTCTCATGACTTCATTCCTTTGTAGTGTTGATGAACCACCACTTTGGCTGGTGAGCGATTAAGGCTCCTTGGGGCCTCTTGTTTGTTTTTGTTGTTTTAATTGGGGGTTTTTTTGGGGGGGGGGGGGTTTGTGGAGGGAGGGGGTGGTGGGGATTGTTTCATATGAATTACTCCCAAATCGTTCTCTGGCCAAACCATCCTCTAGCAGTTTGACCCAAATTGGCCGCCAATTCAACCCAAATTGTCCACCGCATTGGCCGAAATGTCCTCCAGCTTTTTGACCAAAACTGCCCTCCAGAAAAAAAGTGATTCTTATGAATTATAGAACAAACGTACCAATAGAAAGTGATTTTAAAAAAAATATATTTTTTATCTATTTTCAACTTCATTTTATTCTTTTTTAAAACCATACCATTCACTCAGCATGTGAGAATTTTAAACTAGACTAAAATAAATATGATCTGGGGGTGGGGGGGATTTACATGCTATTTTTGCATGTTGTGTGTATGCTTTTTATGAATATTAATTTTAAATTATCAGGTAATAAAAATTGCCGTTGGCAGTTGTTAATTCCTGATAACAAAATAATATTTAAAAACAAGCACTTGTCTATTGTTAGCTCACCTGAGCAAAGCTCAAGGTGAGCTTTACTGATCACTTTCTGTCTGTCGTCCGTCCGTCGTCGTCCGGCGTAAACTTTACAAAACCAACTTCTCCGGAGAAACCACTGGCCCAATATTTTTCAAATGTTGGGTAAATGTTTATTACCTAATGTCAATTCAGATTGGTTCAAATGAAGTTGCCCCTCCTCCTGGGTGGGGCCACGCCCCCAAGGGGCACCAAAATCTTTGAAAATCTTCTTCTCATGAACCACCAGTAGCAGAGTGTGTATGCTTTTTATGAATATTAATTTTAAATTAATTTGGGCTCAGTATAGGAGCCCAAATTTGAACTTAGTGCATTTCAGGCAAATTTCTTTAAAAATCTTCTTCTCCAGATCCAGCAGGCAGAATCTTTTGATATTTGGTATGCAGCTTCCTTTTGAGGTGTAGAATTAAGTTTGTTCAAGAGAAGTTTGCAGGGCATTATTTGCCTTCGTTATGGGAGGGGCAAAAATTTTGGCCACGCCTAAAATTTCTATTTTCTGTACCGTGAGGTCGATTTGAACCAAATTTGATATGAGATGATAATGGGCCATAAGTAGTTGATTGATGCAAAAAAGAATTTTCTCATTGCCCCGTGGGAACCTCGGGATCTAAAAATAGGAAAAACCTTAAAACTGCCATATCTCCAAAACTACACGGCACAGAGAATTCTTATTTTGTATAAGCTTACTTTTGTCCAGTAGAATAGAATGGTTAAAAAAAATCCCTCTCGGTTTGATCACAAGGTACTTTTTTCAGGACTTTGAAAAAGTGCTGAGTCAGCACTTTTTAACACTGTAGGCAATGGGAAAAACATTAAAAAATCTTCTTCTCCAGATCCAGCAGGCAGAATCTTTTGATATTTGGTATGCAACATTGTAGGGTGGATCTGATTCAAGTTTGTTCAAATCGGCCCCCTGGGTTCATATTTGGGCTCAGTATAGGAGCCCGATTTCGAACTTAGTGCATTTCAGGCAAATTTCTTAAAAAATCTTTTTCTCCAGATCCAGCAGACAGAATCCTTTGATATTTGGTATGCAACATTGTGGGGTGGATCTGATTCAAGTTTGTTCAAATCGGCTCCCTAGATTCATATTTGGGCTCACTATAGAAGATCGAATTCGAACTTAGTGCATTTCAGGCAAATTTCTTAAAAAATCTTTTTCTCCAGATCCAGCAAGCAGAATCTTTTGACATTTGGTATGCAACATTGTGGGGTCGATCTGATTTTAGGTTGTTCAAATCGGCTCCCTAGATTCATATTTGGGCTCACTATAGAAGCTTGAATTCAAACTTAGTGCATTTCAGGCAAATTTCTTCAAAAATCTTCTTCTCCAGATCCAGCAGGCAGAATCTTTTCATATTTGGTATGGAACATTGTGGGGTGGATCTGATTCAAGTTTGTTCAAATCGGCCCCCAGGATTCATATTTGGGCTCACAATAGAGGCCCGAATTCGAACTTAAATCATTTCAGGCAAATTTCTTAAAAAATCTTCTTCTCCAGATCCAGCAAGCAGAATCTTTTGATATTTGGTATGCAACATTGTGGGGTCGATCTGATTTTAGTTTGTTCAAATCGGCTCCCTAGATTCATATTTGGGCTCACTATAGAAGCTTGAATTCGAACTAAGTGCATTTCAGGCAAATTTCTTCAAAAATCTTCTTCTCCAGATCCAGCAGGCAGAATCTTTTCATATTTGGTATGGAACATTGTGGGGTGGATCTGATTCAAGTTTGTTCAAATCGGCTCCCTAGATTCATATTTGGGCTCAATATAGAAGCTCAAATTCGAACTTAGTGCATTTCAGGCAAATTTCTTAAAAAATCTTCTTCTCCAGATCCAGCAGGCAGAATCTTTTGATATTTGGTATGCAACATTGCGGGGTGGATCTGATTCAAGTTTGTTCAAATCGGCCCCTGGGTTTTTATTTGGGCTCAGTATAGGAGCCCAAATTTGAACTTAGTGCATTTCAGGCAAATTTCTTTAAAAATCTTCTTCTCCAGATCCAGCAGGCAGAATCTTTTGATATTTGGGATGCAACATTGTGGGGTGGATCTGATTCAAGTTTGTTCAAATCGGCTTCCTAGATTCATATTTGGGCTCAATATAGAAGCTCAAATTCGAACTTAGTGCATTTCAGGCAAATTTCTTAAAAAATCTTCTTCTCCAGATCCAGCAGGCAGAATCTTTTGATATTTGGTAAGCAACATTGTGGGGTGGATCTGATTCAAGTTTGTTCAAATCGGCCCCCTGGGTTTTTATTTGGGCTCAGTGTAGGAGCCCAAATTTGAACTTAGTGCATTTCAGGCAAATTTCTTAAAAAATCTTCTTCTCCAGATCCAGCAGGCAGAATCTTTTGATATTTGGTATGCAACATTGTGGGGTGGATCTGATTCAAGTTTGTTCAAATTGGCTCCCTAGATTCATATTTGGGTTCACTATAGAAGCTTGAATTCGAACTTAGTGCATTTCATGCAAATCTCTTAAAAAATCTTCTTCTCCAGATCCAGCAGGCAGAATCTTTTGATATTTGGTATGCAACATTGTGGGGTGGATCTGATTCAAGTTTGTTCAAATCAGCCCCCTGGATTCGTATTTGGGCTCATTATAGAAGCCCGAATTCGAACTTAGTGCATTTCAGGCAAATTTCTTAAAAAATCTTCTTCTCCAGATCCAGCAGGCGGAATCTTTTGATATTTGGTATGGAACATTGTGGGGTGGATCTGATTCAAGTTTGTTCAAATCGGCCCCCTGGGTTTATATTTGGGCTCAGTATAGGAGCCTAAATTTGAACTTAGTGCATTTCAGGCAAATTTCTTTGAAAATCTTCTTCTCAAGATCCAGCAGGCAGAATCTTTTGATATTGGGTATGCACCATGCTTATGGGGGTGAGATTCAAGTTTGTCCAAGCTAAGTCCCTGGGTTCATATTTGGGCTCAATGTGGTAGCCTGAATTATAACTTAGTTCAAAATGAGGAATTTTCTTTAAAAATCTTCTTCAGATCCAGCAGTCGGAATGTTTTGATATTTGGTATGCAGCATCCTTAGGGGGTGAGATTCAAGTTTGTTCAAGCCATGTCCCTAGGTCCATATTTGGACTCACTGTGGGAGCTCGAATTGTAACTTAGTTCAAAATGAGGAATTTTCTTTAAAAATCTTCTTCTTCAGATCCAGCAGTCGGAATGTTTTGATATTTGGTGTGCAGCATCCTTATGGGGGTGAGATTCAAGTTTGTTAAAGCCAAGTCCCTGGGTTCATATATGAGCTCCCTGTGGGAATCTTTGGATATTTGGTATAAGCTTTTCTTCGGAGGAGCAGATGCAAATTGTTGAAATCAATTCTCTGGGTTGATATTTAGGCTACCATGTCAGGTGAGCGCCCTCAGGCCCCTTGGGGCCTCTTGTTAACTACATGTATGATAAGGGCCGGAGTTCTAAAGGGCATTTACAAATATTCTTTTATCAGGTTTTGAATAAAAGAATATCTTCTTCTCCAGATCCAGCAGGCAGAATCTTTTGATATTTGGTATGCAACATTGTGGGGTGGATCCGATTCAAGTTTGTTCAAATCGGCTCCCTAGATTCATATTTGGGCTCGCCATAGAAGCTCGAATTCGAACTCAGTGCATTTCAGGCAAATTTCTTAAAAAATCTTCAACTCCAGATCCAGCAGGCAGAATCTTTTCATATTTGGTAAGCAACATTGTGGGGTGGATCTTATTCAAGTTTGTTCAAATCCCCCCCCCCCCCCCCCCCCGGGTTTATATTCGGGCTCAGTATAGGAGCCCAAATTTGAACTTAGTGCATTTCAGGCAAATTTCTTTAAAAATATTCTTCTCCAGATCCAGCAGGCAGCATCTTTTGATATTTGGTATGCAACATTGTGGGGGTGGATCTGATTCAAATTTGTTCAAATCGGCTCCCTAGATTCATATTTGGGTTCACTATAGAAGCTCGAATTCGAACTTAGTGCATTTCAGGCAATTTTTTTAAAAAATCTTCTCCAGATCCAGCAGGCAGAATCTTTTGATATTTGGTATGCAACATTGTGGGGTGGATCTGATTCAAGTTTGTTCAAATCGGCCCCCTGGATTTGTATTTGGGCTCTCTATAGAAGCTTGAATTCGAACTTAGTGCATTTCAGGCAAATTTCTTAAAAAATCTTCTTCTCCAGATCCAGCAGGCGGAATCTTTTGATATTTGGTATGCAACATTGTGGGGTAGATCTGATTCAAGTTTGTTTAAATCGGCCCCCTGGGTTTATAGGAGCCCAAATTTGAACTTAATGCATTTCAGGCAAATTTCTTTGAAAATCTTCTTCTCAAGTTCCAGCAGGCAGAATCCTTTGATTTTGGGTATGCACCATGCTTAGGAGGGTGATATTTAAGTTTGTTCAAGCCAAGTCCCTGGGTTCATATTTGGGCTCAATGTGGTAGCCCGAATTATAACTTAGTTCAAAATGAGGAATTTTCTTTAAAAATCTTGATATTTGGCGTGCAGCATCCTTTGGGGAGTGAGATTCAAGTTTGTTAAAGCCAAGTCCCTGGGTTCATATATGGGCTCCCTGTGGGAATCTTTGGATATTTGGTACAAGCTTTTCTTAGGAGGAGCAGATGCAAATTATTGAAATCAATTCTCTGGGTTGATATTTAGGCTACCATGTCAGGTGAGCGCCCTCAGGCTCCTTGGGGCCTCTTGTTAACTATGATAAGGGCCGGAGTTCTAAAGGGCGCAGTGCCATTTACAAATATTCTTTTTTCAGGTTTTGAATAAAAGAATATTAAAAATGGCAGTTTCTGTTGTCAATAGAATTCACATAAGCTGATAATAAAATGACACATATTTACATGTGTGAACAAACAAACAGTTATTTCAATGACAAACTACTTAACACCTTATTGTTTGCTAATTAAAATTGATGCCGCAGACAGTCTGTCTCTGAGTCTTTTCTTAATGTTCAAAGTCTATACATATTTCCTCCAAAGCTTTGTTGAATTTTTTTGGTTTTTGTGTTTATATGGTTTTTATGGAGTAGTTCCTCGAGCAGAAAGGACTTTGCGTAACACAGTTTGTGCCCAGTGAAATGTACAATTACGAAGTTCAATGTTTGGCAAAAATTCTCACTCTCTCACTGCCAGCCAGATTCCTCTTTCAACGTCTGCCATACAACGCTGTACTTTAACCGCAAGCCCACCGCCCATTTTGTCTAACAAACACAGAAAAACAGCCTTATAGTAACATTGTCGCCTCATCGACAAATCAATTCAGTCGACTCAAAGTTAACAAATGTATAAAAAATGTTTATTTCCTATTTATTTCCTATTTATTTCCACTGGAATACGGTTTGGGGTTCTATTAGCGGCCAATATGCATCAAAATGTAATGGCCGGTTTGGGTTATATTGCAGCAGACGGTTTGGCCAGAAGAAGATTTGGGTGTATTCCTTTTATATTAATCATTATTAATATTTTAGTTGTGTTTTTATTTTTCTCCTTTATGGTTTTTACGACTGGCAATCAGAGTGCTGGTATTCCAGTTCTTGACAGACATCAGCTGTGTGCTTCGTGGGATGTTTGAATGGCCAGATCTGTCGCTGGTATTTCATAACTGCTTCAAAGATACACTGTACATGGCTTTTGACGTGTCAAAAATACCCACCTGTTCTTTCTACATTATAAGGTGGCAGTGATGTTCACAGATAGGAACCGTTCGGTGATGAGTGAAAAGGAAGATACATATACATGTACATGTATAACAATTTTTCACTCGGAAACTAATCTTAACAAATTTGGAACGGGCGAATATAATTGGGGATATTTTACTTTTAGCATTCTACTTCACACCAACTGGCGTTCTTAGCAAATTATGACGTACATGTATATTACATTCACATGCATGTCGGGTCACTGTTGTTCAAGGTGAGGTCGCAGCCCCTGGAGCTGAGGGGAAAAATTGGGAAAACAGTGAAAAGGAGTGCCAGATGTGTAATTTAGGCGTGGTGGAGACCCTGGAACACTTTCCACCAGAATGCCCAAAATACCAGTCTAAAAGAATAAGATTCACTGGGAGTATAATGGGAAGTGCGATGGGAGAATGAGGGACATGGGGTTAGTGGGTGATTCAAAGGAGAGGGTTAATATGCTAATTGGAGAGATTGAGAAGAATGGGGCAAGGGATTAATCAAGCACTTCATCTCCGAGTGTTGGGTGAGAGAAGAAGCATTGGAATAGGGAGGCAGTGGGGAACACAGGGGCAACCAAGGCCTTCTCACCCGAGAACCGCAACAAATCAGCGGCTGGCCAAATTGTTATTATTGTCAGAAAGTGTTGTATATCAGTTTGATGTATTTTATCATCAGTACTGAAAAAAACAGTGTGTTTTTGTGTTAGAAAAAAATATATTCTTTTGAATATGTTATAATTTGAAACTGTGACAAAAGTCGAACTATCTTTCAAAATCTGAACTTTATCTTAATATCTCCATCGTATGCTGGCGTTAGTTTTGATGAGAATGTCGGCCATTAACTTTGTTTGGTTGCCAATTGGGGTAGATGAAAAATTGCGCGAACTTTCAGAAAAGAAATTCATTGGTAATTTTATATGGCAGCGAATGTCATTGGCAAATAATTCTTCTTACATGTGTACTTTATGTTGATGTATCACTTGTGTTGTCAATTTAATTGATTAATCAGGTCCAATCAGTTTTTTGTCACAACTTCTATACAGCTCGTATTTATGAACTGATCTTCACGAAACTTCTTGGGTACCTTTGTTTTCACCTTGGGACAGGAAAGAATGTGTTTTGGGGTGCCTTTGTTATCACTGTGCTATGAGAACAAATATTTTGGGGTTCAGTCAGACCCACTCTGGGACTCAAAGATTTCTTTTCTAGTTTAGCATCTGACTGTCACCCACCTTTACAATACTTTACCTATACATTTGTTACAGGCTACGGTCAGTATTTATGTACAGACTGTTACAATACTTTATATGTACCTTTATTATCAGGTCATTACCTAGATGTTTGTCATTGCTGTGTCACATACTATACATGTACATGTCTTGACAAGTTGATCTACAGTGTCATTGACACTTTCATTTAAATTTTTATGTCATATCATATCATGTGACCCCCTCATTGGAACGAGCTCGATGAGCTCATTCCAAAGAGGGGTCACATGATATGGTTTTGTTGAAATTTTTTGAAAAATGATATTTTTTCAGCTTCTGAATTTGCACATTACTTGGGCAGATGTGGTCGATTCGTTGGGTAAAGGGTTCAGTAATACATACATACATACATACATACATACCATACATACCATACATACATACACACACACACACACACGCACGTACGTACGCACGCACGCACACACGCATGCACACACACACGCACGCACACACACACACAGGGTTTCTGCTATACAGGCACATTGGCCGTCAACTGTCCGATTTCCCCACCAGGAAGCCTTCCAGACATCATTCAACATGTTAGAATTGACCCTGACCTGCCCATTCCCTGAGAAATAATTGATTCACAGATTGTAGAAGTGCCATTTCTAGACATCTTTTGATTTCCGTGCACAAATTTCATAGAATGGTGACTCGACTATGATGAGGCAATTGTTTCATCAGGCCTGCATAACTCAATCAGCCCCCAATGAAAAGCTAGACAAACTGTATACAATAACCTTATTGAATATTAAATGCATCGCATGATAAAACGCTGCGATTTGTTTGGTCAGTATGTGCAGTACGTAATGTGAGTTGTAAAACTTCATAAGTAAATATTATGTGACGTTTTGTTTTCTGACCAATCTTATTACTCCCACCATTTAACCCAAATAAATAAACCTGTGTTGAAAACGCATGAACTTCTGTAGATGTACTCCAATTGTTAGGGTTAATTAAAATGACACAACAGTTTGCAGGTGTACTGTTCACACATCATTTGTGCATTTTAATCAGTGTAATGGCATCTGAAATCTATTTTCTTGAAAATTACAGAAGCGCGAAAAAGAGAGCTTCTTGTTTCCGGTTTAGAAATGCGCGAATAAGCATGGGTTCAATAGTGCTCTTCAAATCGACAGCACTGATTTGTGTAAATGAATGATTTTTCACCTGAATTTCTCCTCATTCGTCCTTATTCTTATGCAATTACCGGCTCTCGCACTGTGAAAACCTGCACAAATATCACTGGGAAAAACATCCAAAAATCCCTTTGAAGTAGCGAAATGGGGATTTTGCAACCCCCGAATTTAAAATTTTTCTAACATTGACCGAACCATGGTTGGCCTGTGCTACCGACAATTCTTGGTTGTCCCATTATACAACCTCATTTATTTTCCCCTAGCGGAAACACTCTACATGTCAGAAGATGGCTATCATTATTAATCATTAATAAATCCAAAACTGGTGTAAATAGCATAACATAATTCGAAACAATTCGATTGCCGCAAGTATGCTCAGTTGTAAGCTTTACATGTCGTTTAACTTGTATATCCTGTAAGGGGGCGTCTAGAGAGATTAAGAATAGACATTGTGGGGTTTTTCAACTTTATTGAATGGTATGATTGACATCATTTTATATTAACAATTGAACAATTACAGAAGATAATAAAATGCAGTTTATGAATCATCACAAAAAGCTTGGCAACAATTGGTTAAACTGATGATCCAAGAGCCGTTGTCATTGTCATCCGATTGCCCACAGTTCCGATCATCAGTTGAACACTAATTGTGTTCTCCTTAACCCTTTTACCGTGGATTTTCTGAAGTCCTAACAAATTCTTGAGTTCATTGCCAGAATGGGGCATGGATGCTCCTCAGCAGCCATAACCAAATTTGACTAGGAGCTAACGAGAAATATTCATTGAAGTTTTTGTGAGCAACATTCACTCAAATGCTTCTGAAAGACAATAAATAGGTATCTGTCTCACTGACAATAGTACCGTCTGCTGGCAAACAAAAGCATGAGTGCATGCTGCGTGAATGAGATTAAGAATAAAGTTACTTCTTGCCTTCCATCCCTGCATCCACCTGATCACTGTACTGCATCACGACAGTGATTGAACACATCCTGATGTGAGTCCGATCGAACAGAATATTGACAAGATATATGCACATGTAATAGACCTAATGCAACCGTCACTACCGTTCTCATATTTCGCATTGCACAGCACAAACGTTATGTATTTCAGACTACTTCATTCTTCTGCAGTAAGGTGCGCATTATCTATCTTCCCCCCCACTCCCACACACAAACACTCACCACCATTGGGTTTGAATCATAATGCACTTTTCCAACAACAGGCAAAGTATTGTAAATATTATTTTGAATTATCCCACTCAATGGCTAGTCCAAACTGGGATAAAATTGAATAATTTGAATAATTGTTGACATTGTGCTCTGTAATATTTATTTTGTTCTTAAATGTTAAGTGGTTCATTATTATTATTATACTTCCAGTGTATTTGAATCCGAGTTGACAGATACCATACCTGTGGTTCACACCAGCTTAGCAGGATGTAGAATAATTGGTCGATTGTGTACAGGTAAGGTGTTGATTAACCGATAAGGATTTGTGACCGTTATCTGCTTGCCGATTAGTTGAGCACACAATCTGGCGATTGTGATTGCCAATATCAGATAGTAACAACCAAAAGGAGTAGTATGTTTAAGAATGCTTAGAACATGGTTACTTGTCAGGTTGATTGGTTTGTTGACCTGAAGAGTATGTCAGTGTGTGTATTAAAATTAGGCTTGCCGTGTGATGCAAAAAGTCGACTAATTGTCGGTCGTGTCGATTGATCGACTTTAAATTTGAAAGTCGACTTTTTTTTACCCCCGCATGTATAATGACACAACTGCCTTACCAGAACGTGATCACGCTCTATATACATGATAGGAACTTTTCTGGATGTATAAACGGCAGTGGTAGACCATATGAGGCCTCAGGCCCCCCCCCCCCCCCCCCCCCTTAAATAAATCATCATTTTTCTAAGTCCGATTCAGAAATGTTTGCAGTAATTACCTCCCACTTTAATGATTTTATTTTTGGAAAATATGAAAGTTATTTTCAAGTATTGCTGCTCTCATCATGTCAGCAACATGTCTGTATTTTAAACAACATCGTTTCCAATTACCATTCTTTGCTCATAAATCTTTTATTTTGAACAACACGAAATGAAACTCACTGCATTTGATGAAATTTCAGTATTTTGCATCAAAAAACTAGAGTTAGCTCCTTTGGGTCACTCTTTCGTGTTGGAAATCCGAAAATCACAATGTTTCCCACCATTGATAAATTATCGTGAGTGTGTGTGCGGAAGGGGAGGGGGTGTGTGACTTTTTACATCCTTAGTGCCCTTACAGGGTCCAGCAGAATAGTCCTTGTAAGTTGTAAAATCTCTCTCCCTCGGATCAGTCCTAGTTCCTTCTGGCTGCTCACTGTTATGTTTCATCTGAATTTCGGGCGTCAGGGTGTATAACTGTTTAACGGTATGGCAGACAATCGACCAACTTAACAGAATATGGTCAACGGAATGCTCATTCCGACGTTCACCAAGCCTTATAATGTGGGAATGATGGATCGTTGACTATGTCACCGTGTTATTTGAAATGTACACGGCCACATGCCCGCTTATACCTACCTTTAGGACCATTCAGCTATCTTGTTTTAGTCGACCCTTTGTTAAAAAAACGTGGTCAAAAAAGTTTACTAATCATCGATTTTGGGCTCTGATTAAATCGAATATGGAATTTCAGAATCGCGGCAAGCCTAACTAAAATAAAAATACAACATCAGTGGAACAAGTTAATAGCGCAGCGTCTTTGGTCAACGATCAAAGACGCTGTGCTGTTAACTTGTTTCTGCTGATGTCGCATTTCACTGAGTCATCACACAACATGTGGAATGTGTGTCATTAGCAGCAATAAAGGGGAAGATCAGACCAATCAATGAGATTAGGCTAATGAGATTAGGCTAATCTTGATTCCTACCAATCATTGTGGCAACTTCTTAAGTTTGTTACTAGTACTACAGTTAAAACTAGAAGTCCTGTCATGAAATGCACACAAATAGCACGTTGATATGCGCGTTAATGTACGCGTTATGGCCCAAGTAAAGCTATCAAATTCTGTACATATGGCCTGTGCACAAGCAATGTTTCGGCCAATGGACCTCCGGGTAACCCGGAGGTCCATTGGCAGAAACATTGCATGTGTTTGCTATGAGTAACCAAGAGAACCTGCCGTGCTTTGGATGCCATTCGATATGGAAATTGCGCGCAATTCCAACGCGCAATTAAGCCTAGATAAGCGCACTATTCGTGACAGGACTTCTAGTTTTAACTGTACTTGTATGAGATTGGTAATCAAACATAAATACAAACAATTTTGATCCAGTGGTGTTCCATGTAACCATCAGCATGGACCGATGTTCAAACACCTCTACCGATTGTCAACCGATGGCTTAAAATCGGCTGATGTCACATGCAATTGCTGAACATCAGTTAATCACTAGAAAAATACACACTACAGTACAGTTTGCTTAAAGCATCCTTGTACTAAACTACAGTACAGTTTGCATAAACCATCCTGCTACTAAACCACCCACAGGGATGCTCAAATTGAAAATTCAAGATAACTCCATAAAGGTTATGCCAAAAAACAGCATAACTCTTTTGAGCCAAGATTAATATAATCAATCATGACCTGATGTGTGAGATGAAAATATCTCACTCAATGGGGCAAATTTCTGGGCCGGGCCAAAAATCTGACCCCTGAGGGTGAGATTTTCCATCTCGCACTTCAGATCATGATGGATCATTTTTTTTTTGCATTCCCTAGTTTTCATCCGCCTTTCAAACAAGGCTATATTTAACATCTTTGTAGCTTCTAATCTGTCGTTCTGATCTGAGAAATAATGCACTAAATTGTTTTTGGGGTGGTATTTCGCTATATACTATAAATATATACAGTAAAACCTGTCTTGAGAGACCACTGTCATGAGAGACCACCTGTCTTGAGAGACCACTGTGGCCATGCACCAAATGGTTTCACTCTATAATAGACCTGTCATGAGAGACCACCTGTCTTGAGAGACTGCTTAACTGTGGCAAAAGCTCAGTTTTTCACCTGTTTTGAGAGACCGGAAAATCAATATTTTTCCACTATAACCCAATGGCCCAGACTTGCTTGTGCTAACTCTAAAATATCGAGGAACAAACACAAATTTTGCCCCCCCCCCCCCCCATCCCCAAAATTTGCATGCAAAACCGAAAATTAGAAGTCCTATGTGGCCCTCCATACATTTACTCTCTGCGCATGCGCAGACGCCAGGAAGTGACCGGAATTGGCGCCAACATCATTTCTTTGTTTGGCCCTCAGTCAGATAACAACAAACTGACTTCTGTGCTTTTAGCCTTTTAAATCTCAGTTTTAATGATGCCAGACACAAATCAATGGTTAATTTGGTGGATCCAAGGACACAACTGGATGAAGGAAGGAAGAAACGGTGATTTGAAACATTCATTGCTGGAGCTTTATAATATTTATAAAATTTATTTCATGTTCCCTAATTTCGGGACATGGGCCTGACATCATTATTATTGCTAATGATTTTTCCACTGTTTGTCAAGTGTTCCTTCCTTATCCTTTTGTGAAGCCCCCCAGTTAAACCTCCCAAGCTTTTTGGCTTGTTTTATTGAAATTTTTTTATAAAATTTTTTTGGAGTTTACCGTGTTACACAGAATGTTTATTCTGTATATCCCCATGGTTACGTCCTCACCCTAGGAGTGTTTAGGCATTTTGGTCATGCATCATACATCCGATGTATCGTTTTTTCCTTCTGATGAAGATCTTGCTTTACATCGGATAGTTCAAAATCTGTTACTGACTTCGGACCGTGTTGCCTGGGGTCTTGTTTCTGGTTTTCATTCTGACGTTGTTTACATTGACAACGCTCTATTTATATATGTAGTTTCCTATTTCTTATTATGGTAGGACTGTTGTAAGATACATTAAATATTCCGGTAGTGTAGCAATTAATTTTTTGTTTATAAAATAATTTTTGTCCACACTTGGGCTCTATCGGGATACATTTGGGCACATCGTTCCCTTTGGGAACTTGGGCTCTTGTCAAAATTTTTCGAAAATTTTTTTTGTGTAAATTATTTTTCAATTTATATTTTGAATGTTATTGGTTATGTATCTTTTTATAATATTTAATGTGGAGTTGGTGGGAGTACGATCGACTTTATTTTGCTTCATTATGAAAGCATATTGCTTTAATGCAAGGCGAGGAAGCCTTTCCTCTGATTTACATGTTGGTTGCCTTTCTTGCAGTCGATGTACTCCCACTAATTCTTGCTCAACATGTGTCACATAGGATGACAAACGTTGGAGACGGGTGTCACGGTACATGTACATTGTTAGAGGCGAGAGGCCACTGCCAGTCCTCTCGCCAAAAAGTCGCTCTAGTTTTTAGCTCACCTGACTGAAAGTCGGGGTGAGCTTTTCTTATCACTCTTCTTCCGTCTTCCTGCGTGAAGGTGGTGTTTGAGCCTCCTAAACCACTGGCCACATTTTAATTAAATTTCATGTAAGTAGTGGTTATATAGGGGCATTTGGATTTTTCTTCAAATTGGATTTCTGCTCATATTGTGGAGTGGGGTGGGGCCAATATGCACAAATTTTTTAAAAATCTTCTCATGAACCAGCCATAGCAGAGACTTGATATTTGGTTTGCAGCTTCCATTTGAGGTGTAGACTCAAGTTTGTTCAAGAGAAGTTTGACAGGCAATATTTACCTTTGTTCTGAGAGGGGCAAGAATTTTTGCCCCACCCAAAATTTCTATTTTCTGAACCCAGAGGCCGATTTGAACTAAATTTAATATGAGGTATTATTGGGTTATGATTTTTTCTTGCAGCCCCGTGGGAACTGCAGGAGCTGAAAAAAAGAAAAAAATTAAAACGCCCATATCTCCAAAACTGCACGGCACCGAGAATTTTTATTTGGTGTGAAGCTTCCTTAGGGCCAACAGAAAGGATTGGTAAAAAAAATTGCCATCGGTTTTATCATAGGGTACAGTTTCGGGACTTTGAAAAAGTGCGGAGTCAGCACTTTTTAACACTGTAGGCAATGGGAAAAACATTAAAAAATCTTCTCCAGATCCAGCAGGCAGAATCTTTTGGTATGCAACATTGTAGGGTGGATCTGATTCAAGTTTGTTCAAATTGGCCCCCTGGGTTCATATTTGGGCTCAGTATAGGAGCCCGATTTTGAACTTCGTGCATTTCAGGCAAATTTCTTAAAAAATCTTCTCCAGATCCAGCAGGCAGAATCTTTTGATATTTGGTATGCAGCATTGTGGGGTGGATCTGATTCAAGTTTGTTCAAATCGGTGCCCTGGATTCATATTTGGGCTCACTATAGAAGCTCGAATTGGAACTTAGTGCATTTCAGGCAAATTTCTTAAAAAATCTTCTTCTCCAGATCCTGCAGGCAGAATCTTTTGATATTTGGTATGCAACATTGTGGGGTGGATCTGATTCAAGTTTGTTCAAATCGGCCTCCCTGGGTTTATATTTGGGCTCAGTATAGGAGCCCAAATTTGAACTTAGTGCATTTCAGGCAAATTTCTTTGAAAATCTTCTTCTCAAGATCCAGCAGGCAGAATCTTTTGACATTGGGTATGCACCATGCTTAGGGGGGGTGAGATTTGTTCAAGCCAAGTCCCTGGGTTCATATTTGGGCTCACTGTGGGAGCCTGAATTATAACTTAGTTCAAAATGAGGAATTTTCTTTAAAAATCTTCTTCAGATCCAGCAGTCGGAATCTTTTGATATTTGGTATGCAGCATCCTTAGGGGGGTGAGATTCAAATTTGTTCAAGCCATGTCCCTAGGTCCATATTTGGGCTCACTGTGGGAGCCCGAATGATAACTTAGTTCAAAATGAGGAATTTTCTTTAAAAATCTTCTTCTTCAGATCCAGCACTCAGAATGTTTTGATATTTGGTATGCAACATCCTTATGGGGGTGAGATTCAAGTTTGTTCAAGCCATGTCCCTAGGTCCATATTTGGGCTCATTGTGGGAGCTCAAATTGTAACTTGGTTTAAAATGAGGAATTTTCTTTAAAAATCTTCTTCTTCAGATCCAGCAGTCAGAATGTGAAGATATTTGGTGTGCAGCATCCTTGGGAGGGTGAGATTCAGGTTTGTTAAAGCCAAGTCCCTGGGTTCATATATGGGCTCCCTGAAGCCCGAATTATAACTTAGTTCAATATGAGGAATATTACTTAAAAATCCTTTTTTTTTTAGATCCACTGGTCACAATCTTTGGATAATTAGTATAAGCTTTTCTTAGGAGGAGCAGATGCAACTTGTTGAAATCAATTCTCTGGGTTGATATTTAGGCTACCATGTCAGGTGTGCCCCCTCAGGCCCCCTGGGGCCTCTTGTTTAGTTTCTGTTTTCAGAGGAACAAGAACATGGTGATGTTTATGTGATGCCGTCAGAGAGTGTGCTTCCGTCGTCGCATTTAGATAGTCAATCAGAGCTAGCGGCTAAAGTGCTCATGAATATTAGACAGGGCAATAAACCACAGCCTGGTTTCAGCTCCCTGTCACCAGCTAGCTTGACCAGTGAAGCGGTTACTCCGTCCGTGGGTACCGTGATGCCGGGTGTGTCCGTTGCAGTCGAGGAGAGTAGAAAGGGTAGAGCGAGCACTATAAAATATAAACAGGCTCATCCTGCGACAACGGAGAGGAAGAAGCCAGCAAGATCAGCGGGAAGAGTGAGAGAGCCCCTCTCTTTCACAACATCTGGTGCCAGATGTTGTGGTTCGGAAATTAGGTCAATCGGAGCATACGTCCACGCCTTTGTCCGGGACGCTCCATTCAGTTCAAAGCCAGGGTCGGCTACAGTTACGACTTCTTCTTCAGCGTCTACCAAGCACACACAACCGTACCTTGGCTACATGACTTCTGATATCCAGCCTGCATCACCGGGAAAGGTCCACTCTTCGTCAAAGAAGTCACACCATTCAGTAGCCAAGGAAATGAGGCCTCATTCATCGGGACGTCCACAGAAAAGAAAGGAAAGTAGCACTATTCAGTAGCTAAGGAGACAAGGCCTCATTTATTGGGACGTCTGGAGAAAAGAGCTGCCTTGGACACACTGTCCTGGGAGCAGACTGCGGTCAGGAACTGAAGACCGCTGCCCCTCGGGCCTCCGTAACGGGCTTGCTGTCGCAGATTGCGCAGCTCATCGCAGCAAGTGCAGAAGCAGCCGATGGCAGTCTCAGAACCTGAGCTGTCGGATGGTGCTGGGTCGGTTCAGTCATCTGCAAGTTCAGATGCCGCTGACCGTGATTTTCAACTGATTCAGATGGATGGTGAAAGGGATGCAGAGGAGGATTATCCTTCCCTTTCGGAACAACACATGGTTGCGATGGATTTAATCCATCAACACTACCCTGAATTTGTTCCAGCGAATCAGAATGCTGCGACTACTAGGAAGAAACCGCTAGCGTTGTTGGACGCTGACTTCATCCAGACAAAGAGGAGGTCATGTCTTTTCTGGTTAAGTCTAGACAGGTGTCGCAGGCCTTCGGCCATTTAGACAATGGACACAATTGAGACAGCAATTTCTTCATTCAGAGCGAATTTAGACTGACTGTCTTATGCAGATCACCTTTAAGAACTGTGGTGCAACGTCTCTACGGAAAGGAATTTGAGGACGTTCGTACCTCTTTAGAGTCCTTTCCAGGGCTATTATATTTATCACGTATAACTCTGTCTTAACAGTGCTAATTTTGAGTTAATCAGACGTGACGGAGCCCTTGTGTCGTCATCTTTAATAGATGACAAGGTGAAAAACTCTCTGCAGGTCTCTCCGGTATCCGGACACTAATTTTTGACGATAAGCATTCATTGGTTTATGACCAAGCTACAAAGAAAGCATTGATACTCTGCTCCTTAAGTCGGCATCTAATCGACCCGCAACAGCAGAAAAGAGTAAGGGAGGACGCCCTAGACAGAAAATCATCTAAAAAGGACTCCTTGCGAGGGTATAGGTAACCCTCCTATAATTACTCAACGGATTGTCAATACAGCGACTTGGATAGGTGGCGTAGGTCTGATCGAGACTACCGGTCAGATGCTCCTAAACCAGTGGCTCGAGACTCTTCGCAAGGGGAATGTAGTTTCTCCTTCCGTAGGCCTCACAGGTACTACAGGTGAGGGTTAGGACCTCTATTGCTTAGCACTTGGCTGATGGTTATCAAGATTCGCAACAAACTGGATAACTATTACGGAAGACCAGTAGGCGAGAAGTGTGGTCTCGGACAGCCTACGGCTATCTTTCCGAGAGAAACCACCACTAACTTCATGTCCGTGATGGACAAAGCTTCCGTCAAATCCTTGCATGAAAGTCTCTCCAATCGGAGGTAAAGGTTCTCTTGACAATGAAAGTAATAGAGGTCCTCGAGAATCAAGATTCTCTAGGATTCTACAGTCACTTGTTACTTGTACCGAAGCCAGAGAGCTTGTTCTGACAGATAAAAGACTAGAGCTAGATAACAAGTTTATCATAACTCTAAAAGTTTATTTATGGTAATCATTCAGTCGGTAAAAGCGAGCGTTCGAGTGATCGACTATGCATAGATCTAAGGATCCGTTCATTCATGTCCTGGTATATCCGGCATTCAGAAAGTACCTATGGTTCGTCGTCCAAGGGATAGTATTTCAGTTCCGAGTGATGTGCTTCGGTCTGAATCTAGCGCCCTGGGCATTCACTCGAATAATGAACTCTGTAATGCCTCACAACAATCTGGTTCGTCTGCCGTTACCCAGAGCAAAATTAGTCAGTTGTTATGCTCGCTTTTGTCTACACTCAGACTCATTAACAGCGAGGGATTTTATGCGACTGATTCCATTGCCCGCGTGGGCGCACGATGACGCCGTGTACTACGGCGTACTGCACGTCGATGGTGCGCATGTCTTCAACCAATCTAACCCTGCCTGTGCTGCAGTGCGGAGTTACGATGTTGGGGAGCTGGCAGCTGCTCGTCGTTGCTCGGTGGTTCTCTCCGGGTACTCCGGCTTCCTCCACCCGTAAAACTGTCGCGGTCATGATTAGCCATTGTGCATAAATATGTGACCTTAAACACCAGTAAATAAATAATATGCGACTGATGGGGTTGTGCGGAGTGGCTGCGGGGTCGCACACGTTCCCTCCAGTTATTCTTTACCCAGAACTGGTGTGTGAAGACGCATTCGCTCAAGACCAGTATTGTTTTAACCAGGGTTTTATTTGGTCAGCACCAGTGGCCGAAATTCGACCCCATTCCCAATCGGAAAATGACGCTTTTTTTTCCCAATTTCCAAAGATAAATTCCCAAATGCCGACCAACAATATTTCTACAAAATGAAACTGAATGAAATAATGGTTCAAACAAGACAAGAAAAAAGTTCCTGTTTGTGTTATTTCAAATGAACCCCCACTTCAGAAAGAATCAACTACATTATGAATCATTTTCTTAGCGGCAATCTATCTTTTACACAAGCCAGCCATACTAAAAATACACCACAAATGGAGAATGTGACTGCATAAGACAACAAATAAATTGTAGAAGCTAGGGTGCAAAAATGAATTTTTTCTCTTGTTGTAAGGTGTAAGTAATATATACCTAATGTCTGGTTGCGACATTATAAATTTAACCACCAAAATTAGATTCTTAATGCTAAGCACGACCACTCCTATTTGCAGTTTCATTTTAGTGTGACCGGCACACACTTCACTTGGTTTGCTTTCAGTATCACCATGGTTACTGCCCATCAGCAGTTTTGACAATCAACAGACGACGCCATCAGAAAAAGGGTTTCTACTGTGGACTTTTATCTTTTTAAAAATGTTACACAATGCAAAGTACTGCCGAAAAAAAGTTTCGAAGCACGTTGCAAATGATCAATCACAGTCAATCACAAAATTTCTGTATAAAGGAGATTTATCATCGAAGGGAAAATCAAATGTGCCATGCAAAAGTAATCCCACTCCCAGTTCGTCTTCTCTGGCTGAAGTCATTGAAGGTTCGGTCACGCAAAAGGTGCAGACTGAAAGTAGTGAAAGTATAAAATGTTTTGGCCCTGAAAATAATAGCAATCTGATTCAACAACAAACATTTCACACACAAAGGCTGTAATTCAAAACGTACTCGAGAGCATCCTGTGTACAAGTTTGTCTTTGACTTTTGAACAAAAAATTGTCGAAAAAAGCAATGATGACACAACAGAATCGTTCGATACTGACGAATCGGATAAAGATAACACTCCCTGATAATACCATCATCCACTGCATCAGTTGAAAGATCATTCTCTCTTATGATCTTACTCTGTACACCTTCAAGGAGCCGTCTCAATCAGGACACCCTTGATGCACTAATGCGAGTGTGTGCTGGTCCAGAAACACTGACCGGTACCGACCTAGATGCCATCATTGATTTCTACAACTCTACTGGAACCAGAAAAATTGTTTTATAAGGTGTGTATTATACTATAATTACAATTGTCAAATAAAAAAACCCATTCACAACACATATAATTGTGTATCTTGAAAAATCCCAATTTTGGCTTTATGCCGCGTTTTTTCCCAATCTGTAGGGACCCGGCCATACTCACAAAATAGCTGGATAAAACCCTGTTTAACGGATCTTGTAAATAAAAGGTCCAGATTTGGGCAGATATTCAGTGGTTAACTCAGAGAGTTCCGGTGCAACTTCCAGATGCGGCTTTCACGATTATGACTGATGTGAGTCAATAGTCAATAGTTTGGGGCACGACCCTGAGTCTGACTCAAAATGCAGGGGTCTTGGGATCCTCGGTTCCTGGAGAAACGCATAAGCATCAAAGAATGATGTCAATATTGTTAGCCCTACATCAATGGTTTCGCATTATAGCAGATACACAAATTCAGATATTGTCAGACAACTCAATAGTGGTAGCGTACATCAGTACAAGAACCAGGGCGGCACCCATTCATTTCCTTTATGCCAACTAACGGAGAAGATTTTTCTATTTCGTCATTGTATAATCATGTTTATCTCTCTATCCGTCATATACCGGGTCGTTTGAACGTACTAGCAGACTCGCTCCTCGGAAAGGTCGCCTGTTGCATTTGCATTCGACATTCAACAAGCGAGTATTTGGACAGTTTTGCTACCAGTGGGTTCGCCCCATGATTGTTCAGTTTGCGACGCACCAGAACAATTATTTGACGTCATTTGTGTCGCCATGCCCAGACCATTGAGCGCATGCAGTTGACGCTCTGCAGAATTCATGGGGATGAATGATAGGATACGCGTATCCTCCAATTCATTTGATTCAGTAGATTACGTTTAAGATTAAACAGTCTTGTTGTGAATCCTACTAGTAGCACCTCTGTTGTCACAGAAACCTTGGATCAGTATTCTCAAGTGTCTGTTATGGAATGCTCCCCAGAAGCTTCCTCCAAGAGAGGGCCTTCTTTTTCAGGGGAAGTTTTGTTCTTCACGTTCTTCTCTGCCCATAGTGGCATAATGGAGTTAGACGTGAGGGAACCATCGCGGTTCCTAAATTTTTTGATGAATAGCACAGGAATGATTAAGTAATGCAGGTGAGGAGATTTTGATATGACTTCCAATCCCCCCCCCCCCCCCCCCACACACACACACACACACACACACACTGCCTATGTGTTTAGAGGCAATCAACGGGCAAGACGTAGTTTTCTTCCCGCAAGCCTCGTATAATTTAATACATACAGACTATGCATTTGGGTCATGTTCTATGGCGACCTCATGGGCACATCCGCTTTTTCAGTTGGATTAGTTTCCTGTGATTATTTGTTGATTTGTTATATACAAGCGCTTATTAAAAAATTATCATAATTAAATTGCTACTCTGAGTACCTCGGAGGCTGCATAAACAGTTAACTGATATTCAGATGATTCACATGCTGGATTTTAATGCTCTAGCGCATTATATTATTAGGCTAACGCTTTATTGCATTTTGTGGACCTTGAAATTATAATTATTTTGGGGCGGTCCATGTCGGAGCCTGTTAATCATACCTACTTCCATTTCTAGATCCAGGTTTCTATTATGTCAGTACTCAAATCACATATTCTCATGTGTTTACGGTCGTAGATATCGGATAGTACATGTTGGAGAGTGTTGTTACTGAAATTTATTGTTCAGAGGCCGCCTGTGGGTTACCTCAGAAGTGTGTTTTCTCTTCAGGGATCGTTCAATGTGGCTTGATTGGACATGTTTATGTTATATTTTATATCACCGTTTTTCGACGTATCTGTGTACGCTGTCTGCGGTGTACATTATATGGTGGGCAATATTAATTACCAAGATCGTCGCTACAGCCTTAACTTCTGAAGTGGCATGAAGCACCATTTATTAATCATGAATTAATACTTGAGTGCCTATTCGACGATTATTTATATTGTTTTTTGGTACCGCTCTTATTGATTCCAGAGCTCTCCTCTCGTTCTTTTTCAGATTCCTTCAAAAAAGGGGTGGGGGGATTTTTACCTCTTCTCTGGCTTAATAGGTATGTAACTATGAAGGAAGCTGTTTTTTCCGTAATTATATCCTGCATACAGCTGAAGTTTTATTATGTATGGCGTATGTTTGTGGGGGATTTTCTCTCATTCTCCGATACGCCATCCTAATTTTTGGGGCTTAGTCTTGACTAGCTTTAAAAATTAGGAACTTGTTATATCCTAATTAGCATTGTCTTCATGCTTAGAATTATGAATTACTTAAATTGGGCTGCTTATTTAGGATATGTCTCCTCTATTACTGTATTAATGTAATTAATAATTCCTAATTATTCTAATTTCCTTTCATCATGGATTGCAAGACTGAAACTATGTTGATCTACTATTTCGGAAGTCCTAGGCCCTCCACCTTGTTACGATTCAGCTAAGTCTGGGCCATTGGGTTATATTGGAAAAATATTATAAATTCACAGTATTAATTTGTATATTTTTCATACTTACCAATGGCCCAGACGGAGATGGCCCTCCCATGAGTGTGCACTCATACCTCCCCGCTGAATTATTATGTAATACTCTCTATTACAAAGAATGATGTTGGCGCCAATTCTGGTCACTTCCTGGCATCTGCACATGCACAGAGAGCAAATGTATGGAGTGCCAGATAGTTCTTCTAATTTTCTGTTTTGCATGCACATTTTGGGGATTGTGGGTGCAAAATTTGTGTTTGACCCTCGATATTTTAGAGTTAGCACCAGCTAAGTCTGGGCCATTGGTAAGTATATATGAAAAATATACAAATTACTATGAATTTATAATTTTTGCAATTTTAGTGTATTAAAATCAATTAAGATCAATGCAATGTGTACAGAAATCAATAGTTCAAAAATGTAACCAGGACATCAGCCCAACAGTAAAATTGACTGGACAATTGCCCCCTGAAACCTTAATATCTGAAATCATACACAAGTATGACAAATATCTTTGACTGTTGATTGCCTGAAAACTATATTAATTGGCTTTCAATTACAATGTTATTCAGTTGTATAACACTTTAAGTCTGAGAAATGTTTACCAAAATCCCTTTGAAGATATAAAGATTATTGTCCATCTGGTGGCCAGGTTTAGTTATGGTGCCGCTATGTGTGTCTGGCAATATGCTTCTTCCTGAGGTTCATGAAATGGGAATTCCTAGGTTGATTCATGTCGGGTCTCAGGTTTTAAAATGGGATATACCACACCATCAGACCACCCATCAGCTCCAACTGCGGGAATGGCAACCTCCTTCTACATGCTTTCCTTGTGGCGGGATGATTCTGTCCTCAAACTCATCTGTGGCATTTTTATCCACACCTGAATATCATGTTGAAGGAGACTGCTTTGCAGCTTTTATTGTTATTGTTCTTGGAACGTTTTATATGTTAAAGAGTTTAATAATGTTGTTCATATTCTTGGCTACTCCGCATTAATTACTTGATGTCAATAAAATGGGCGGGTAGCCCTACTCAAACAAATTTATTTGTTAGTTTCCCTTGTTCCTATCTGTACAAATGGAAGGCTAGTGGTTCACTGGCAGGATTTGTACAGAGGAGCAAGGAGTATTTGAGGTTTGTTTGACACCTGTTTTGACCAAGCTGTACTGTTAATTGAGACCGGTTATTCTTTTGCTTGGCAAAAGGGGTGGTCTCTCAAGACAGGTTCTACTCTACCTCAAAAACCCTAACCATGGCTGTACTTGTAGTTTTAATGTGTTTATCACTGTCAAAAAAGTTGACATCTTTCATAAAGTGTACACCTGCTCTGGAATGTGCCGAGTGACCGTAGCTATTTCATCATGTACGGTTATTGGTTCAATAGACCTGCTGTTTTCGTAAAGAGTGTTTTTATTTTCATTTTGCTTTGATGAATTTGACTGTATCTGTAGACGTGAAATGAGAAGTGATAGCTGTTGTTTTTATTTACAGTTACAGGTAATTTTAGTTCCGTTATCATTTATGCAAATTTGTCTTGTGGGGTATATGAGATAGTAGTCCCGTGGGCTATATAAGACGGAAAAATGCTCCTTGACTTTCTTACATTGGCTGCACAAAATGGAGTAGGGGTGGGAGAAAAACACCAGTCCCATTGCACTCTTTTGCCAGTACATTGTATTTTTGGCAGAGTGCTGAATTATATCGGCCATTAGAATTTGTTCTTCTCTTTGACTTGTTACAATTTATGGGATAGTGCCTAGAGGCACTATCCCATGAATTGTGACAAGTCAAATCCACACAGACTCAATAATTTCAGTTCAAAGATAATATGAAGCACATCCACAGAATATGAAGCCTTTAAGTTGTAGCAGCAGCACTTTAGAATAAAGACCAAATATCAACTTCCAGAACTTATGCACATGCGAGAGATCATACTCACACCTGTCTACTAATAGTGTACAATAAAACTATCTGAAGAAAGTGTGTAATGTTCTATAAATAGTAGTGTAAACAAATCATAGCTACATGCACTTGTATCATGCAGTTGAATGATACAGATTTTGTGTCTGAGGACCCTGATACACACTACTATTATCCGTCCAGAAACCCACCTGGCCTGCACATATTTCGCCTTTTCTCAGGTTCTATTCGGTGTTCAACTATAGATGACCACTCAATTTAAAGAAGATGAGTAGAAAAAACTTTCTGCGCGTTTACTTTCGACGTTTGAATTTCATTTCCCTACTTATCAGTCCATGTTTACATTCAACGGCACTTCAGCGTCTCTTTTGCACTGCAGCTGACATTGTTGTTTATCGATGACGTAACGAGT
>CM062295.1:524515762-524660762 GCA_031216915.1 Pictodentalium vernedei
CACTTTTATCAAATATCCCCACCCTTTTTGAATAGTATAGTTTAACACCAAAATATGACCCCCAGAGAACCAAGCGTTGGTGGCGACGGCGTCCTCTAACAAGTCAGGCCTCTTGGAACATGTTTTCTCTTTTGGGTTTCCGTCAGTGAGTCGTGTAGGAATTGGCAGAAATGGGGTGGTGGTGTGGTGGAGGCACACACGTTTTACTCTTCAAGTGTGACCTAAGATTCTCTTGTATACTCGCCCAAAAAAGAAAGTGTGCATTGCAGAAATTGATCAAACTCCAAAAAAAAATAATTTCGTCGGTATAAAGAGTGTTAACCTGTTCATGAATAAGTTATATTGAACACAAAAACAGCTTTCCCCGTTAAAATTGCATTAACGTTAAATGACGTGCTGCACGTTTGTGAAAAGGCATGTTTTGCACGTGGAGAGTCTGAAAATTCATGCAGCAGTGTGAATCATTGGGTATTTAAACACTAAAGTAAGGCCTTCCTATCGTTCACATTCAAACTTGCGCTGCTGTTAAAACGACTCCACATTAGCATGCCAAGATTGACAATGAATCAACGTCTCCTTGCCCTGGGTATGATTAGAGCTGGAAGAACACACAGAGAGGTTGCCCAGCATTTGAACTGCCACCGTAACACTGTATACAGGCTAGTCCATCGACATGCACAACATGATGACGTTATAGACCGACCCCGATCCGGGGGACCCCGAGTTACCACCCCTGCACAAGGTCGGTATATCCGTGTCGTCCATCTCCGGAACCGGCAACAAACGGCAACGACGACAGCCAGGAACATCCCTAACCTGAGACGGATGCATCCTCAAACAGTAATCAACTGGCTGAGAGAATACGACTTACGTCCTCGAAGACCTGCAATTCGTCCGATTTGGGGGAGGGTCTCTCATGGTGTGGGGTGGCATCACTGCCCGTAACATAACTGAGCTGGTCATTATTGGTGGCAATCTCAATGCAGCCAGATATCGTGATGAAGTGCTTACACCTGTTGTTGTCCCATTTCTGCAACGTCACGGCCCCGGCGTCATTCTACAGCAGGACAATGCCCGACCCCACGCAGCTCGTGTTGTTCAACAGTATCTGCAGCAACAACAAGTGGATGTTCTTCCCTGGCCCGCAAATCCGCCCGATATCTCACCCATTGAGCACGTATGGGACGAAATGAAACGTCAGCTACGCCGGCTTCCCCATGCACCGTTAACGCTTGTGGAACTCCAAAGACAGCTTATCAGAATATGGAACAACATCCCACAACACTTCCATGCTAACTTGTTCGCTTCCATGAGGCGTAGGTGCACAGCAGTAGTCGATGCAGACGGAGCTCATACCAGATATTGAGTGTGTGACTTTTGTGTTTGACCCTTAGTGTCTTTGACTCTCCATGGCACCAAGAGTATTCGTCGTAGCGTAATGAAATTTCTCGTGTTGATCACAAATTGATTCATCTGTGATTGAATAAAATTTCCATGAATGAAAATGATATATATCTTTTTTTAGTGGTATTTTTTTAGCATGCACACTTTCTTTTTTGGGAGAGTATATGATTTATCTCTTCTACTGTTTTTAAAGTAGAGAAAAGTGCACAGTTTAGGATCCATAATAATATTTAACAACATTCCTCAAAGGGCCAAACCAGGGCTTATATTTTAACGAGAATCCGAAAATCGATTCACGCAATAATTCGCGCAACAAAATCAGCGAGAATCAATGTAGGTTCTCGCTACAAGTCTGCAAGGATTCGAGTGACAAGAATTGAGTCAATCTGACCCTTCACGTATCATAGAGGCAGCAAATTAACCAACACGAGGATAACAAGACCTTATATATCCTGCCACTTTGTCAATAAAACTGCACATTTATGGCTGTCAGTGGAACCGGCTCATTGAGCCGGTTTCAATGACATCCATAATTGTAAGGTTTTTTGTAAATATTGTTTATTTTTTAAAAAATATCAAATTCAGTTTATGCTTTAAAAATTAAAAAGCTGTGTTGGGTAAATGGTTAATGTATATTAGCAATATACAACAAGGGTTCAACCATAGTGGCCTCATGGGATCCTGGGAAACTCATAGCTTGTGTGGGTTCCCGCAAAAGTGTCTGCGAGAATCCAACTGAATTCTCCGGAATTTCGATGAAATATAAGCCCTTCAAACAGTGTTTCGGCTCGAATAGGACTTTTGTTAATAATGGAGCCGAAAGAGTGCATTTTTCTCAGTTTTGAGGTGCTTTAGTTCAAAATATATTTTTGTGAGCTGTGAGCTGTAACAAAGGCTGGAACATTGACTACCACTGATATATATCAGGGGGTTGATGAAGTTTTGTGATCGTGCCCACCACCTACTTCCCAATTTCAGAATGTTACATAGGCAGCTGTGGACTGCAATGCTTTTGGGAGGAGAAACCATTAGTCCATTCTTTGTTATAGGGAAATGAACGCAGATTGCTGGGTATGCAGTCTGTCACGCTCTTGGGTGGCTAACTCATCTTGTTTCAAAAGTTACTTAACCACGAGATGATTCCGGGCATATGGAGATGGCAGACAGACAGTAAATCTGCCGTCAAAAGGATGGTTTTGCGCATGGACGGTGTTCGGTGAGCGGCCTCTTTCGACGCAAAAAAAAATTATTCTCCTCAGTTAATGCGCTCATCACTGCAGAAGAATGTAGTCTGAAATACCCAAGTGCCGTGCATTCCAAAATATAATGCGCTGTTAGCGAGGTCGGTATTGAAATCACTAACTGAACCGATCAAACAGAAAGAAAATATTGAGACTATAATATGAGGAGGGTGGATTACAACTAAGTCGTTGTGGGGTAGATTTTGCACTCAGTAATTATTTGCAATTTCTGATGGCAAGACACAAAAAGCACTTGAAACCTTTCATCGCATGGACCACAGGAGTTGGACCCGGTGATCCATGTAATGAAAGTTTGCAAGTGTTTCCTGTACTGTTATGGACAATTTTAAATACTTTTAGAGTGGAAAATGTATGGCGTTGCGACTAAGTAGTAATCCACTCTCTTCACTCTGTACATGCAGTCGAATTTTAATATATATTTACGCCATTACATACACATGTATCCCATAAGAGGTTAGGAATGACGTTAATAATCTCTCTTTACTAGTATAGAATTGTTGAGAACACTGTTCATACAGGAACTGAGTTACGCTAATGGGACAGTTTGAGTTTGATGGGCACAAAAAGTGCACTTACTCAGCGCGCTGTTACTTCAAAATAGTGTAGAGTTCAGTGACAGGACTTCTAGTTTTAACTGTATGTCCTCTCCATGTAATTTATGTACCACAGCATCAATATACTGTTTTCATCGTTTATGTCTTTATTTGTATTGCCCACTTGCGTTGCAATTTAGTGGATATTTCGATAGGTGCGTTTGTTATAGAATTAAAACGTTAAATGAAAATAAATTGAATTTATTGGGACTGACAGTTAATAATTTAACCCACGTCCTCACTGTAAATTGTTAATAATTTTGCCCAGAATCCTCATTGTAAAGTTTCTCGGTGTTGCTGATTAATGTTATAACCTACACATTCGTTTTATACCACATTTACTTCAGGTATCCAACGTCACGTGACACAATTCAGACATCGAGGAAAGTTGGAGATACAGCGCGCGTATAATCCGGCCGGCATATAAGTTCCGACCTACAGTCTTGCAGTATTGCACAGAGGTAAAATTTCTAAACATATGATGAAATTAACCCCATATAAATGGGAGATTATAAGTTATCTCGGGCAACATCCAGGGTGCATGGAGATTTAATACCTGGATGTCGGTTTTCAACCATGAGGCGCAAGCCGAATGGTTGAAAAGGAGACATCCAGGTATTAAATCTCCATGCAACCTGGGTGTTGCCCGAGATAACGATTTTATCCCGCCTCCTGACACGGAAATAATGCCGAGATGTAAAATATGATCCTACATTAAGACTCAGGCGCCGACGTTTAAACCCCACACAGAGCCTTTTTGCACCAAACAGCGAATCAAACGTCACTGCAAAACTATAAATAGACCGAGTCTATTCACACATGGTGAAGTTTGTCACTTTGGTGAATTTGAATTCGTTGAAAAAGTTTTAAAACTCTGTAAATTCAGCCTTCCAGATTGTATTGTTTATCTATGGAACAAGCTTCATCATGTTATATGTGTTGTGTTGTGTGTTTTATTCATGTCTTTGGGAGAATAGCTTAAATATTCACATAAAACGACGCTGGACATGGAACATGGAAGGTGACATTTTGAATTTCGTGAACGATGTCTCACAATTTCGGACTCCACTTGGGTTTAAACTTGAAGATTTTGAATTGAGCCGCAGTCATTGAATTTTGTAAGAGGTAGGTGGAATTAATAGCATACATTTGTGAATGACCATCGGAAACCGCAAAATAAATTGAAGTGCGCCGAGATTTAATGCCCTGGTAATGTTAATTTGTTGTTAACACAAAGTCTTACAGTCACACTGACTGTGACCGTATTTTTTTGCCCGCCGTGGATTTCCTACTTCTACCTCAATTTGGCTCAAAAACCCTCACTGAAATGGTGACCCCTCATTGCAAAAAATACTTTATGGCCGGGATTTACCCCGTTACAATTTAATTAATAGTTCTAATAGGAGTTTCTGCAATCGATGTGACCCAGTCGGGGTCAAAGGTTATTTTTATCACCTGGATGTTTCTCGAGTGACAAACTGGGAACAACGGCGCGCGCTCTTATCACCCGCATGTTTGAAGATAGCCGATATCATGGCTATTTGTTTCGGTCACGTTGACCAATCAGAAGACGCGATGCATACTGATACAGGGACAATATAAGTTATCTCCCCCAACATGTATGGTATATGGAGATTTAATACCTGGATGTCGTTTTTTAAACACCGCGCCGCAGGCGAGGTGTTTAAATGAGACACCCGGGTATTAAATCTCCATATACCAATAACGTTTTAGTCCCGTTCGAAACACAACAGAAACATAGTGGAAACACATTAGTGGACGCATTTCTCCCGCTCTGCAATCAGTGGGACGAAATTCGTGAATAAATATGTTTTGTTGTTACAAACGCAGAAGACAACAGATAGAGTTACATCCCTTGGATCGTTAAGGAAACGAGTTAACAAAATTTTGTTTGCATTTCGTCACCCGTGTTCCAATGCGTTCTTTGTGCCTCCTGGCATATAGAACACATTGGAACTCCGGGGACGATATTTGCTCTTATTTTATTTCTCTCAAGTTGTTAAGAGCATTCATTTACGTTGAATTAACCCTTTACCTAACGTGAAAAGCAGACGACACTTGCAAAAATAATTCTTGAATAACTAATTTTTTTCATTTTTTGTCTCAAAAACATAGGTTATGACCCCTCGTTGGAACGAGCTCGACGAGCTCGTTCCAACGAGGGGTCATAACCTATGTTTTTGAGACAAAAAATGAAAAAAATAGTGAAAATTAATTGGCAATTTTTGAGAATAGCGCTGGCCGGTTTTGGCCGTTACGTTGGGTAAAGGGTTAAACCATATACCCCCGATGTTTCGCGTGCGCTTATACCCTGGGTGTTGCACGCTATCATATACCTTGGATTTTGGGTGCACCCTTTGCCATGGTTATTTGTCCAAGGCATTCTGACCAATAAAAAGACAGAATTTATCGGGATATAGGAACAAGTATTTTTAGTATCAGATAGATGATGACATTAAACAATTTGTTGGACAACAGACTGTGATGTTTGGTCACGGAGTTAGAGTCTGATGCAATGGGGTAAATTACAAGAGGAATTATTGAAAACAGTGCCTTCTAATAATTAACCATTTTACAAATGTTATTTTTAAACGGAGTTGTTACCAGGCGGGTATATAAAATGAGACGGAAAAATATTATGTTTTTCACATTTCAAAACTGGGAATGACATGCTCTTGGGTAAGTAAGTGGGAGGTTGTGCGAAAAATTTTGTTTCTGAGGCTGACTAGTCACTGGAATTGACTGGTTTCGGCATGTTTTCATAGATATTCCCAGGTTGAAGCCCTGTAATTTACAGTAAATTATTTCACCCATATTCCGATTTTTATTTCTTTGCCAGATAGTGTTTTATATTTTAGTGGAGTTCGAAATGTAATACATGTTTTGGGTTTAGATGTCTAAGCAGGGACGTGGCGACGGGGGGGGGGGGGGGGGGGGGGGTGGGCTGTGTCATCTCCCAATCCTGGCCAAACTTCCCAATAGTTGGAAATGCGGAGGGCAAGTCATGAGTAGTTGGAAATTGTATCTATCAGGATTTTGATGCTGATGTCTCCCTTACTTCCCAAACTTCCATCTCGGTTTCAAATCGGCAAAAATTCGAACTGTTACTATTTATAACTACAGTGTACGCAATATCTAGTTTCATAAGTATGCATGATATCAGTCGGTACGAGATTTCTACAGTACGTTTTCTTATCGGAATAAAAAAAATCCTCGAAATGCACTTCAAGAAAATCACTTCATGTGAAATCGTTATCCTGAGTTAATTCCATCATTCACAGTTACAAAATGATGAAACATTGAAAATTAATCATTCCTGCATAAGATCTGATTTAATATTAGGACGGTGTGATGTGTTCAAAGTTCTAAGTTTGAGCATGTGTTTAGCACATATTCAATTCCCAGAAGAATACCAAATAATAATTACCTGATAATTCTATCCTGAACTGTGAATGATGGAATTAACTCAGGAAAACGGTTTTACATGATGAAATTTTCTTGAAGTGCATTTCGAGGATTTTTTTATTACGATAAGTACACGTACTATAGAAATCTTGTACCGATTGACACCATGCATACTTATGAAGCTCGATATTGCGCACCTGTGCACGGGTATGCTTTTTGGGTATATAGTATGGGTATGTAGTGGAAAATAGATGGGGAAGGTGGGTTACTTCTTGAAAGTTTTCCCTGCGAAACGGTTAACTTTGCTAGTCACGTTGTGACGTCACGATGCGCACGAGACGTCATAGATACGTTGCCCTCCGGTGCTGTCGATTTGTGATCATAAGGAGAATTTGTAATTATATGAAAACTCGTCAAATTTCAAAACTTTTCTCAACTAGCAAATCTTAGTTATTGTTCGGTGGGACACCCACTCCGCGACTATGTTAGCGATTATCCACTCACTCTCTGTGGACTGTATTTTGACGTGCTTTAGGAGTACACATTGCTGCTATCGACCGCTAGTCAAGTTGGAAAAAGCCACGTAATGATGTAATACCCCCACTCCCACAAAACAAAATGACGAATAGGCCTTAACGTTTTTAATTTGTTGTTCTGTTTCGTGCATTCTATTAACAGCGGTGTTTTACGACGGTAGTATAGGGTGCCGAGATCTACCCACGTTACCAGGACCTCGATGTCAGACCTCGACCCCGGAGTCAGTGACCCCCAGTGCCCAAATCCGTTAGGCTTCCCCTCCTCTCTCCCCTCCACTCTCCACACTAAGCCCTGGCTATTTGTAGGCATCCCCTCCCCCGAGTCGCCCTGTATGTTCCATATTTTAGGCTATTCCTCCCCAAAGCCCATGTCTACCCAACCTCAAAGCCTCTCCAAAAGGGCCCGGGCTATGCATAGTCCGACATGTATTTAGGCTTTCCCCACATTGTTTTGACTTTCCCTATGTGTGGGCTCTCCCTCCCTAAAGCCCAGTGCCTCCCCACCAAAGCCCTTGTATGGGTTGTTCCTCCCCCTTCCCAAGGCTAACCCAAAGCCGGGGACTTCCAAAATGAGGCGTCAAATGAGTACTAACAAAGAGTTCTTCCCTCCCCTTCCCCCGCGTAAATTTAGAGCTCTGTTGGTGTATCTAAGGTAAATGTTGTCAATGTAGGCTCAATGCAGCCTCAATGCAGCCTCAAATACCCGATATGCTTATATGAAAATTCACAATGTGCTTTAAAACCGATGCGTCCATGTGTAAAACCGATGTGCACATGTTTTAAACCGCACATGTGCAAATCGATTTTACATACTGGCCCATCGGTTTTAAAGCACATTGCGAATTTTCACATAAGCACATACGAGTATTTGAGGTTGCATTGAAGCTCCATTGAGCCTACATTGAGGCAGGCTCAATGTAGCCTCAAATACTCGTATGTGCTTATGTGAAAATTCACAATGTGCTTTAAAACCGATCGGCCTATATGTAAAACTGATGTGCACATATTTAAAAGGGCACATGTGCACATCGGTTTTACATACTGGCACATCAGGTTCAAAGCACATTGTGAATTTTCACATAGCACACACGAGTATGTGAGGCAACATTGAGGCTACATTGAGCCTACATTGAGGCTACATTGAGGCTACATTGTGAGGCTACATTGAGACTGCATTGTGGCTACATTGAGGCTACATTGTGAGGCTACACTATGAGGCTACATTATGAGGCTATATTGAGGCTACATTGAGACTACATTGAGGCTACATTGTGAGGCTACACTATGAGGCTACATTATGAGGCTATATTGAGGCTACATTGAGACTACATTGAGGCTGCATTGAGGCTACATTGTGAGGCTATATTCTGAGGATACATTGCGGCTACATTGAGACTACATTGTGAGGCTACGTCCGGGTACTTCAGATTCACAAGGTGTATAAAAGAAAGATACCGCAGAATATCATAACTTTGCTTCCGACCAGCGATGGATTCACACCATATCTGCCAAACGTGCCAGCAGATTTTGAATTTTTCACAAAGCACTCCAGTGTTTATCGGCATAAGAAGGTAGTTCACGGGTCACGAGTCTACCAATGCACAAGATGTCAGAAAACTGTTGAAAGAAAAGACAATTTAAGCCGCCACGAGAAGACACATTCAGCCAACGAGTTATCACAGCCATTTAAAAAGGGAAGTCAGGAGACTAACCTGTCGACGTCAATGGACCTACCTCAGATTTACCAACGGCAAAATACTGAATCGAGCAGAAAGTCACTGGTACCAATGCCTCGAATTAAAAAGCGCCTTTCAATATGGCCACTAACAGGAAATGTACCACCAGTTGAAACCACCTACAAGACGAATCCAACTACGTAGGACACAGAAGATGGTTACTCTCTTGACAGGGCTGAGTTAAACTATGAGCTCCAAAACAAAGCACAAAACAGGTTGAGAAAACATACAGATCAACTACGATTTCTAGACTATGCTAATCAACAGCAAACCAAAAATGTGGTAAAGACGGCTAGCGATGGCCTGATTGAATGCATCTGTGAATGTGCAAAGAACGTTTTGAGTTTCAATGTACCAATGGCAATGTGAGAACGAGCATACCGCATTCCACACAAGTATGAAATCAGGAAAACAGCCGAAAGATTACCTGCCGGGAAAGCAAGACGAATCATACAGAAAGGCGTTTTTAGGAAAGTTGCCGAGGCCTGTTCTAGCTAGCCTATCAAAAATCCTCGGAACAAATCTGTTGAAAGAGAATCTTTCATCGCCACACACTCATTTCCTATTGCAACGTTCAGAGAAGGTCTTCTCACAAACTTGACAACTAAATATAACTACTAATTCCATCTTTTTTTCTCAAAGTGTTCAAACTATTCTCGATCAAATGATTTTGAAAGAATAAAAACTTCCAATCTTGCTTGCCTTTTATTATCACACTCTGGCTCACTCATCTATTTGCCACCTCGAAATACTGCATGGCATGGTCTGATTGAACAGTTTTTTGACCAATCAGAGAATGCCTGCGTGGGATAATTTTACAACACGCTTGTCTATTAGTCCTATGGAAAATTCCGCCGTGTGGTATGATCTGATTGGACAACAGTTTAACCAATCAGACACCACCTTGCTCTCATTGGATACTTGTTTTGACCAATCAGACATAGCCGCGATCTTACTGGGTTATCAAATACCTGCGACGTGACATCATCTTATCTATGACATAATTAAACAGTACATGGTCTTTATCGTCATAAGCCACTTATCTATTACGTAATCGAACACCTGTGTAAACATGCCAGATGATTCTTATTATAAACATTTTATCTATTACGTAATCAAACACCTGTATAAACATGCCAGATGGTTCTTACTATAAGCATTTTATCCATTACGCAATTAAACAACCGCAGCGTCCCACTATCTTATCTATGACATAATCAAACATACTAGTTGTCCCCTTATCTATTTGCATAACTATAGAGCGTCACACTATCATATCTTCTTTTTCATGAACTGTTTAGTCACTCCAGGTAGCCTTCAAATTAATCTGTTTGTTTTTATGTATTTACATATACATTCCCTTGACAACACTTGCCTTAGATACACCAAACTCGAAATTTACGTGGGGAGGGGGAAACTCTTTGTTAGTACTCATTGGACGCCTCAGTTTGGAAGTCCCCAGCTTTGGGCTAGCCTTGAGAAGGGGGAGGAACTGCCCATACAAGGGCTTTGGTGGGGAGGCACTGGGCTTTATGGTGGGGGAACCCACATACAGGGACAGCCAAAACAATGTGGGGGAAAGCCTAAATGGGTTATACATAGCCCAGGCCCCTTTGGAGAGGTTTTGAGGCTGGGCAGACATGGGCTTTGGGGAAGGGTAGCCTAAAAGTAGGGTACACATAGGGCGGGTAGGAGATGGGGCGCATACAAATAGCCCAGGCCTAGTGTAGAGAGGGGAGGTCTAACGGATTTGGGCATGGGGTCAATGTTCCCGGGGTCGGGGTCTGACCTCGAGGTCCTGGTGACCGTGGCAGATCTCGGCATCCTATACTACTTACGACCATCATGACATTGTCAACGTCCATTTTTATCAAACTGTACACCGACATATGGAGGCAAGGCTGTCGAGAGGGAGGGCAAGCGAAGTAGTAACCCCAGGCCCAGGTGTTGTTAGGGTGGGCGGGGGAGGGGGGGGGGGGCTGCTCGCATGCCTCTAAGCAAAGGTCCATCGCTAGACAGCATGCATGCATGCTTGTGTACTATAAAATAGTCTTTAGATGAAAATCCACACATTTGTTATTGTCCAATCGAACAATTCGCGGCGGGAAATCAAGGAAACCTCGTCATTTGACACCCGAAGAATTAAGATTTCCCCGCGTGAGACCCATGGAACCCCGTATTCGAGAGGAGGGCATCCACTCTCGTCCTCTGAGGATGTGATCTGCAGCATGTGGGGCTCCTTCGTTCAGACTGTCCCTGCGCCCGATATTCATCTCCATGCCCCTGCGCAGAGCTGATGTGTTTGTTGCGAATAAATTGACAGCCACCTTTACACGCGGGTTTATAAAGGCCTACAGAAAACCGGAAGACTTTGCCACTTAGTTTAAACAATATTTATTCAGAATTGAACATGGTATAATGCATACAAGAGATTGATAATGTTACATTAACTGTACAGAATTTATAACAGAAGGTATGCATTACAGCAAGACATATAGAAATAACTGACAATATCAAAGGAGAGGATTCGGCAAAAAGTACTTAGCTTATATAAGCCGTGTCCTGGAACATTTCAAAAATAGCAAAGTATATAGATGGTTGCTAGAACTGAGTAAAATATTGTTTGAACTCATCGTCGTTGTTGGATAGGAAGAGAAAAGTGAGAGAAATAGGGAAAAAAGAGGAAAAAAAGAAGAAACAAACACAAGAGAAAAAAAAATTAAAATAACCCCAAAAAATCAATACAGAAAAGAAAAACAAACTAATGGAAAAAAGACGCAGAATAACCTGCAGATGACACCAACTTGAAAGCAGTATTACATACCAAAAACAATCACATAAGTGTAGTTTATGACTCTATTAATGAACAGTACCATCGTCGCTAACAGCCAAGACCCCGTGCCTGGAGTGTTCCCATCGATCTTCCAGCTCAGTGCAGTTAAAAATTAGTTTCAACAGGATACTGTTGGCGTGGGGAAACAGTCCAGGGGCGGACTCTGGGCAGTCCGCGGGATACTTCCCCAGGAAGGCGAATGTCCAAGATGCTTGTTGTGATGTATTTACTGATGTACATACACCTGTCGATATACCAGGATGGAATAAATCTTCATGTATACTGCAACTCAGCGAAAGCGCCCACTGTGTATGATATATTCTTGCAGGAGCATAGAAAGATCAAAGGTAAACGGCAATGTATTAATTGTTAGATTACGTGCATCTGTATAGTTTGAACAGTACAGGAGGAAGTGTTCAGTTGTTTCCATGCCACCGCGCTGACACAGAGGTGAAGTCGAGACGTGGTTATCATACAAATGGGCGTTAACACCGCTACAGTGCAGACGCAACCTATAATGTTCAATTTGAGCTGCCCGGGATCTGACACCGGTATAGAGTGTGGGAGGACGTTGAATCCCACCATTTAAGAACCTTCTGAAAATTATGATGAAACAATTTTCCCTAACCGAGCGGGGCAACACATTCCACTGTTTGGTAACATCTGGGAGAAACGAAGACTGGTACAAACTGGTATGACAAAACGGAACTCGGTGGTTTTTATTTGATCGAGTATTGTGGTGAAGACTGATGGACGGAGTAACTGGTGGTACCTTGTTTGAAAGGTACATGTATGGAGGAACAAGATTTTGATACATCTTGAATAATTGAAATAGTTTGTGCTTACGGTGCCTTTCCTGTAGAGAATCCCATCGAGTTCCCGAGTAGAGTAAGCTTTTAGTGGCACTAGTTGTAGCACAAGTAACTATTCTCGCTGCAGCTACTTGATTTTTTTTCTAGATACGCAGCCTGCGTACTTGAACAGCTGTCCCAAACACAGTCTGCGTATTCCAGGAGAGGCCTAATAAATGCGAACTATATCTTTTCTAAGACTTTGCGGTCAAGAGTGAACTTGTGAGCTCTCGACAAGTCTGTTCGAGTCCAAGCCTTACCGCAGATATGATCAATATGTTCGTTCCAAGTACAGACATTATTTAAGGTCACACGCAAATGCTTGCGTGTAGTTACTTCGGTAATTCGAGTTCCACTTAGATATAAAGGTGGGTGCATAGGAGCATTGATCTTACTCGAAATTAACATAGTCTCTGTTTTATGAGGATTAAACTCAATCAACCATGATTTGGCCCAATGTTCTATCATGGCCAAATCATGGTTGATTAATGCCGCAGCTTGGTCGGGATTCTCTATAATGAGATAACGAGATGTGTCGTCAGCAAACAGCCGTATACTACTCTGTAGATTTTCGGTAATGTCGTTGATCTATATTAAAATAACAGCGGACCTAGAATGCATCCTTGCGGAACTCAGGAAGTTACTGGTCTCCAAGGAGATGCGTCGGAGGCTATTAAAACCCGTTGATGCCTATTCGAAAGGTAAGACTTTAGAAAGGAAAGCAAGACGCCTGTTATTCCTATCCTTTCAAGCTTATGGATAAGATCAATGTGCCAAACCTTACGAAATGCCTTACTCACGTCGCAAAAAACAACCCTAACCTCTTATCCTTCGCCAAGTGCATGGCAGAGTTCATCGTAGATGTCTGTCAGTTGTAAGACTGTTGAATCATCCGAGGTAAATCCAGATTGGAATTGGCTAAGGATATTATTATCGAAAATGAAACACCATAACCGTTTGAACACAATTTTTCGAATAGTTTCCCAAAACAACAAATCAGCGATATCGGGCGATAATTGGTAACTAAGGTGGGAGATTCTTTTTTAAAACTGACGTCACGTTGGCTTTTTTCCATAAGGCTGGGAAATAGTTCTTACTCAGAAGTATGTTAGAAATGATCGTAAGTGGTTCGCACAGAGAGCGACCACATTCCTTTAGTAGTCGGGGACTTACAAGGTCAGGACCGGATGCTTTCGATACCTTGATACTCTTGATTGCTTCAAATATCTCACGAGTGCGTAATATTATTCCATCGAGTGACTAATGTGCATGGAAAGGATAATTTGGCAATGAAGTGTTAGTGTCATCCAAGGAAGAAATAGAACAAAAGTATTCGTTGACGACTTCGACCTTTTCAAGGATGGTGCAGTATAATTTATTCAAATGGGTGATAGTAGGGATTCCCGATGTATTATTACAAATAAATGTTTTCAGGGGTTTCCACCACTCAGAAGAGGGTGTCTCGGGGCAACTTAATTTTGCTTGGACTTTTGATATGTAGGTTGCTTTTGCCTTCCTTACAGATGCGACAAATTCATTTCGTTTACACTTGTATTTCACCCACTCACGAAGTACACCTGTGCGCTTTGCTGTCCGATACAATCGTTTTCTCTGTCTTGGTAACAGCCGTATTTGATTATGCATCCATTTGGGCTGATTGGTCCTAGAAGTTATGATTTTGTTGGGAATAAAATTAGATGCAGTGTCGAGTAGCTGATCAGTGAATTTAGAAACTAGGGTATCTAGGCATAAAACATCAAATAGGCTTTCCCAATTTAAATTATTGTACGCCGTGTTAAGCTCCCCGGAATTCCCTTCTGCATACAGCCATATGCGTCTCTTAAATTTCTGAGGTCGGGGTTTTGCGAACTGAAACTCCATGGAGATCGGACAGTGAATAGCGAGTCATGTCAGGTATAATTGGCTCACGAACTTCGCATTCTACAACTTGGACATTACTACTGACAGCAAAAAGATCGAGGAGTGTAGCAGATGATTCGATGAGGCACGTTGGTCCAATCACTAGCTGTCTAAGGTTACAGTAGTTACAAACTTCGTGGAAATGACCCCTCAGGGAGCCCATTTGATTTCATTGAAGTCACAAGTAATAACTAGGTCAGGGATCAAGGTATCTTTCGCTCTATCAATTGAGGCTGTAATATAATCCCAAGAATCTTGGGAACAAATGGGCGAGCGGTAAAATACCCTGAGCAATAGGGATTTTTGATATTTCGTGAGCCCTTCGACCCATAGACACTCTGTGCCATTCACCCCAAGATCGCTTCTCCGCCGAATGCACAAGCCATTCTTCATATAGACTGCAACGCCACCTCCTCTTGTAATGCAGTCAAACCACGGGGGTTCCTGAAATCCATGAATCATGATGTCAGACGTCAAATCGGTGCTTTGTAGCCAGGTCTCTGTGAGAGCTAATACTTTATGGGATAGTGAGTCATATTGCATAAAGTCTAGCTTGGGCTTTAGGCTTTGTATATTCAAATAGACAATTGTTAACATATTTAGGGTATTTTCGGTGGACAAAGAGTCCGATTCCGGGTTTGATTCTATGTCTCCTGACATAAGCAAAGTCATCTCCCTGACCAAGGTCAAAAAGGCTACAGAATACCAAATGGGGAAAGCAGTCAATATGCCAGTTTTGACAGACGGTGTCAGTAGGATCTTATCACTGTTGTGAACAAATTGGGGTTTTCGGACTTTCGCACAATTATCACGTTTTGTCTGACAACCTGAGATAACTTGGTTTGACAGAAGATGAAACAATGCTGTCATAACAGTGAAGCGTTTCAGTAAGTCGATACCGATATACCGCATATATACATATGTCATGATACATAAAGACTGTTGCTTTTGCAATTTATGTTTTAGTCCACAAACATAAACTGCAGTATTGAATGTACCAATTCGGGCACGGTACGAGTCAAGATTACAAATTTGTGATCGGTGGATGGTAAAACAAGCAGGGTGCCCGAGCATCAGTAGCATTCAATAGCAGAGGTGTTCTGTACTGGTAAGGGTTGAAATCAAGTTGGTCTTTGTGGGAAAATGGTTTCTTAGTAAGGTAGAGAGAAAAACAAAATACAAGCGAACAAATGGAAAATATGATTCAATGTAATATCATAATGGAGTACTTGTCAAGTTATGATGGTACGAATTGCTTATTTACAAAGTCGAACGCCATGGATCATTAGGTGGATCTTACAGTTAAATGAGTATGATTACCGGGTCTTCATAAACGTCTAGACGAGAGTCGGGCGGAAAATGATAATAAGTGAGGGAACATGATATTCAAATGAGTCGGAATGTGACATTGTGCTACGTCGAGCCCCTCTTGTCGCTCTCCGATGATAAGCAACTTTATTGGAACGTAGCACATCAATTAAGGGCTTCTCTTGTCTGTACAAAATTCAAATTGAGGGCCACACTCGACTGCACCAAATTCATCAAGTTAATGTATCACAAGCAAGCTCAATGGAACATTAAAAGTTGAGAGAGAGGAAAACAGCGAGGAAGCTCTTCTGTCACGAATGGCGACAGAAGACGGGAAGGACTGCCTGTTAAGTTGAAGTAGTACAAGACAAGTGGGATCAACCCCGTATCGTACCATAAGGTTAATCCGTTCTTGCAACAGATGAGATTTCGCGTGGCAAAAAAAATTAATAGCAATAATAATAACAATAATAAAAACAACAATATTAATAATAAGCATTATTATTACCATTATCACCATTATCATTATTACCATTATCACCATTACCATTATTATAATAATAATAACAACAATAATAACAATTACACGCAGGAATAGCAGTTATGCCGTTTGCTAGAAGGAGATGTGATAAGGGTGACCCAGTTGTTTCTGTTCAATGATGAATTAGACGCATGATTCGAAGAAGTGATTGGCCAAGGGTCAACAACGGAAAACGACAGAGGGTAATATCTTGTTTACACCTACCTCCCGTACGACAAAAATCCACTGACCATAGATCCGAACGTCGAAATCGCTACTCCAAATGACATTATATAGGATGTCTTTAAAACTTCTTGTTCCCACACCTTCAAAAATGAAATACAGTTCAACAAAATTTATTAAGAACATCTGGGTGGTGATTTTCTATGAGACATTTTACCGATTTCGCTGAACGACGGACTATTGAAAGACTGCGTTTTGATGTTGTCGCGATTTTCCGCATATCGGGTTTTGGTTCCACACAGATAATATGACCAGACATGGGCATCGCGAAGATTATCGATTGTGAGGAGGGGTGGGGGTACCCAGTCTGTCTCCCGGCTGTCATGACTCAAGTCCCGACATGTGAAATATTCCATCTACATCATCACGACATGCCTTCTGTGTCTTGGTGATGTAGTTGGAATATCCATTCCCAGAAGTAGCATTTAAAGTCAATGTATACGTGGATATTACTATTTATAATTTGTTCTTTGTTTACCATTCGTTAATTATATGGTAAACAAGGAACAAATAATACAGTTTCCCTACAGAATATAGGATGTCATAGAAGGGGCGATAGGGTCCCACGCAAGTGTGTGTGTAGGGGAAGGAGGGGGGGGGGGGGTGGATCAAATGCCTTAAACAATATGAAAGGTCAAGGCCATTAACAATAAGCAGATCATGATGTCAAAGGCCCATACCATCGAAAGACAGGAAGTGACAAATCCCTTGAACAATATGCCGAAGATTTTGTCAAAGGTCCATACAATCGATAGACAATAGGGTTAAGGCCCATGCAATGGGACAATGGATAGAAAATTCCGGGTACGGATGCCACGTGCGTTCTAAACAATGGTGTAAAAGACCCATACAAATCACAAATAATAGACACACAAGAGGCGAACAACAGGAGAACAATAGGCCTTGTTGACCAGCAACAGAAAATGGCTGTCATGGCACTTACGGCTTGAACCTACAGCCAGGTCACTACTACTGTTTATTTTGTAAATGTGGATGAAGAAATAGGTAAGTGTTTCTTCCAATGCTTTTGGAAAGCGCTTCAGGGGAATTCAGAGACGAACAGTCCTTTAGCAAGAGATTATTATATGAAAGCTGATATCCAATAACAGGTTGATCTAAAATAGACTGCGCTGCATGTGCGAGCTTAATAACGTGGAGAGTTTGGCAGTTATTTGCCGAGGATATTCCAGCTCCCTACGCCGATAAAGTTGTCCGACACGACAGCACCTTAAAGATGTCGGTAAACCTCAATATTATATTATCACCATCAGCGAATGAAGATCGAGCATTAAAAGAACATCGTACTATTATTTCCCTTCTCGTTCATGTAAAACAATGACTTTCAAGTAGAGAGCGAGATTAACCAACATCTATTTTAGATGCGGCTTTGAAGTTTTACAACTGAGATAAGACCCTGCGAATCACCCGTTTCGCATCGAATCGAATATCGGGTCGATTATTCGAATTCAAATCGAATCTCGAATCGAACCAGGGTCGCCTGGGAGATAACCGACTGGGGGAAAGGAGTGCTGCAATCCTGACTTGTTCTGAAAATGATGGCACAAGTCCCGACTGATAAAATATTCCAACTCCATCACCAAGGCATGCCTTCGTCGAAAGCATGTCTTGATGATGTAGTTGGAAAATTACCCAGTAAAGATTATGATTCAAAAACCGAAACGGGTGCTTAGTGTCTAGTAAGACCTCGATTACTATGGCTTGTGGCATGTGCACAGATGTTGTTTCATCGGTGAAGTCTCACTTCGCCAGCAGGTTTGAGTTAGAAATGTTCACACCTCTGCTTAGTCTGCAACAGATAACAGTGACGGATATTCACAATCATTGATCCTCCGTTTGTTAGCAGTGTTTTCAATATGTACAAATCAACGATAACTGGTAATGAGCTGAGAATCACAAATGTGATAACTTACTTAAGCAATCACCACCGTCCAAGCACAAACCAGAACAATTATTACAAAGAACTGTTTACATGAGAGATAAACCTGCTGCCGGGTCTCCCATCCCCGAGATATAAATTTCGGGGAAAAATGTTGGTTTCCCCATTCACATGTCACTGGTCGTACGGACGGAACAGTTGTAAATTAAAAACGGAATTGCTCTAATTTCCAGCTCTCTATCGACACACGACCAAACTGAATGACAAACTATGAGGGATTGAAACAATCCTCATGCAAAGATGTGCAGAAAACCTAACAAAACCAAGGCAAGGATTGAAACAATCGTGCCATCAAACAGCCCTTTTAAGGGATCTTTTTTCTTTTTGGGGGGACGGGGGTCATTTGGAATTCCCGAAGGATAACCAGATACCTCATAATCATATACGGCATCCTATCTCCCAGAAGGCTTGATGGATATTTCAGAACTAAACTGTTGGAGCTTTCTCCACTCATTTTTGTAACCGCTATGGCCATATACCGGGGCCGCTACCAAACGGCGTTGCTGTTTGGTTTTCTTTTTCTCTCCTTCCCTTAAATTCGCTATCGCACAGCATTATATTCTGGCTCGCCACCATGGTGGGAATCAAACCTCTACCATCGCCAAGCCAGAACCGAAAAGAGCCCACTCCCTAATAATCTTAATGGCGTTGAGGGATTGATTATTGACAATCTATCACTCCAACGTAAACTGCCGGGAATTCTAATCGCGTGCATACCCCCTCAGACCCCCCATTTGAGGCAATAAGAAAGCTAGGCCTGTGTGATTCAAGTGAAATAAATAAGGTTAACCGGGTCGTAAGGGATTTGTAAATCCTACATCGTCCCTGTGCGCCTTCGGCACGCTAAAACCTTTCATTCATTCAGATAAAATTTGAATTTCAGCAGTGCAAACTCTTGCGCCGTTGATCAAAAATGGAATACACTGGTTAAATTCACAATTACGTTATGGAAAAAAAATCGATTTTTTAAAAATTCAACAATATATCGTCTCTTGAGTACAATAGGGCATTCTGCAGATAGCGCCTTGTTGCACTGACGGGACGATATTATAAATGATATACATAAATATTTATAAATTAATTAGTATTTCGTGTACATAAACGCACAATATGTTTGAAAAAAGCAATCCCCAGTCTAAGACAAATACCCACCAACACTTCAAAGCTGCGTTAGTTAATATGTTTTTTTTAAATAAATCTAAGTACCTAGAAATTTAGTACAGACTATACTTCAAATCTCTTTTGTCTGTGTTATTAACACCTTTTCGTGACAACAATACCTGCTGGCAAAGTGGGAACACCCCGTTTCAGCATGCCCACATAGCGGAAACTACACTCAGTCTTTGTTTTCAATATTATTTATGTGCAATTTCCACCAGAACAAAACGTACCGCGAGACGACGAAGACTGATGCCAAACTATAGTCCAGTGAAAAGATTAGAATGAAGACGAATCGTACAGCCGAGTCGAATTGAGCCGAATAGCAGTTAAAGATTCAAAATCAAATCGAATCTCGAAGCTTCGCAGTGCCCCAAATTGAGAGAAAGAGAGTCCCAACGGTTTCATCGAAGTCAGCTTGTAGTTCTGTACAGATGGGAAATCCAGGTGGTCGGATATAAAAAACACTGTAAATTGTTTCAGGCAATCCACACTTCTGGTCACCTATTTTCAGCCTTATTAACCACATACTTTAAAAATCAGTTGGGCTTAAAAATTAAGCCAAATGAACCGGTTTGGGCGAATGTGGTCCCAATTGGGTTCATATTCACTCAGCCCAGTTGATTTGGGTTAATTTGTAAGTCAACTGATTTTCGAGTATAAAAAGAATTTCAATTCTGATTGGTCTGCCATTAATAGTGCAACTGATGACAAAACCCAGAATTCACCAGGTTATCTCATTTGTTTCTTTCATTTAGGCGACATGATGCGCGGTAATGCATAGCTAGAAGGGCTGAGGGGGATTGTATTATAACAGACAATTGTTACGGTCGCGACGGTCAGATGGAATGTGGACCCATGAAAGTTTATATTTTGTTCCGATGTCTTTATTGAAAGGCAATTTATATTTAAACTTTGAATATATGACACCTGATAGGTAAAGAATAACTAAATAAATTATGGGATGTCTGTCTACGACAATCAACAGAGACGAAGGCGAGCTTCTATTTCACGTGATAAAATTGTTTCATTGAAAACGTTCGCAGGTCAATGGCGCAACTTGAGACAGAAGAGTCGAAACGTTCTCTTGTCCCACTTGTCCCAGAGATCATGATTCATTAGTCAACTACAGTGGTACGGGGGGGGGGGGGGGGCTAATTGGGAGGGGTGGTCATACAATAATCACACACTTTATTATATACCGATCACTGATGCGGACGCAATTTCAGTCATCAAATAGTTTTTGCAGTATCAGATGTAGTGTGTGATACTGCTGATGCTGGCAAAAGGCATGCAGTGTGATACTGCAACATCGAAGACGGGACTGGGCGAGAATTGTGTCCACTTTTTCAACTCGCGCTATAGAACGTTCCCCAAGTGTATGGGCCGCCAATAAATTAAGATTTTCTACATGTCGTCCTTGTACAAAAGCTTCAATTGATTCTTTCAACAAATGTTGTTGAAAAAACAGATTTGTGTAAGATTTCGGACCTGGGAATCACACATTTTCGATTCCAATTGAATCTCGAATCGAATTGAGGCTTTTATTTGAAATTGAATCGACCCTCGAATTGAATCAGAGGCGCCTTGAAGATAACCGATTGGGGAAGGGGTGGGGGTACTGTAAACCTGAGTTGTTGCGACTATGGTGTCTCAAGTCTCGACTGATAAAATATTCCAACCACATCATCAAGGCATGACTTCGTGGAAGGCATGCCTTGATGATGTAATTGGAATATTACCCACCAAGGATCACAGTTCCAAAGCAGAAATGAGTGCTGAAATTGCCGGCACTAGGCATTGCACAGGACTAGCCGCTGGCAATAGCTCATCGTCCAGATTGCTTGGAAACTTTAAATTTGCTTTCAACAGTGGTAATGACTAGTGGTACTGGAATTACCAGGGGTGTGGCACGGGTGTAGGTGCTATTTATGTTAATATAGCAGAAATTACTGTCAGTCTTTATGCTAAACATTATTTTGTACAATTTATATCTGAACGATACGTTTTGTGAGACGACAAGGGTGACTAAAACCAAGCTATATTCCATCGAAAGGATTTGAAGGAAAACGAATTGGGAAACCGATTTCGAATCGAATCGAATCGAGTACTAACGTAAGATTCGAAATCGAATCGAACCTTTGCAGGGCCCTGTGTAAGATACACTGAGCTAATCCTTGAGATATATCGAGTCCACCCATCTCGAAATGGAGATAAAGAACACGCAGTAGCGACAACTGCAAGAAACAAGAAGAAGCTTGTCGTCTGCTTTTGTCCAAAATGGATTTGACAGATTCAAAAATCGAGTAGGCAAACTATTTAATTAATTCCCGGGGGTAGGAAAATAATAAAACGACGATTAGTACAGTTGTCTGGTGTTTGTATCGCTTGTATTTCATCACCGCATTTCAGCTTCAGTGTCGAAAAGGTGTCTTATCATTTTGAAGGAGGTCTTGTTTCTTGAAGGTTAACAACCGTGTACCAAGAGCAAGTCGAATAAACAATTTTGATATTTGTCATCTGGCGTAATCTGGGCGAAGGGAACAAAATGGTTTATCCTAATTCCTTTGAGGCTGTTACAAACGTAGCGATACGATCGTTCGCCCGATTTATGAAAGCTTCAGCTCTTAGCTTTCGATGCGCATTTACCCAGGATAACGTTATTTGCAAAGAACATTTGACCTTTTTACCCAACGTAACGATCAAACCCGGCCATAGCTATTCACAACAATTATTAACCCAGTCCCATTACTTTGCCTTTGTAGTTCAAAAACATAGCTTACGTCACCTCAGTGGAACGTGCTCGTCGAGCTCTTCCCAATTAGGGGTCATGAGCTATGTTCTTGAAGCGAGTCATGAACAACAATTAGTTATTCTAGAATTTTGTTGGCTAGTGTCGTTTTCTATCATGTTTAGGTAAATATACAGAACGACACACCCGTGTGAATGGGTTAATCGATATGGCATGAGTGTCAGCGCGGAAGGATAGGACGAGAGGTCGCAGGCGTGTGTCGTTCTGTGTGTATTACTGGCCTTGACGTTTATAAAACAATTATTAGAAGGACACTCGGCAATTCATTTGTCAACTATTAAAATAGACAACACATTTTATCGCCAACCAAATTTGCGAGGGGAACCCGTGTCCATATTTCGTTCCCTGAGTTGCAATGTGTTCTATGTGCCTACTGCGAGCGATTCAAATTGTAAATGCGTTAAACGATTTGTAGAAATTTCCAGTACAATTTCGCTTCTATTTAAAAATTGTCCGTCAACGATTTCCGTCCCGCGCATATGTGCGGAACAGATTTTTATTTTCCGCATGGTTTAGTGTTGCTGTAGACGGCGATTTCATAGAACGGGCGTGAAATAAAGGGTTAAGAAACTATGCTGGCCAAATTGTGAAAATGGGTACATTTCAAAACATTCTTGAACACATTACAAGTTATTTTAGCTAATATTTAGTCCACTACAACGGTATTCACTTGGGGTTTGTGTGAATTTGAAATTAGAGTCTCCAGTTGTGTAAAATGTAAGGATAACCTACCGTAGCCACTGCATCACTTGATGCCATAATATCATCCACTCCAAGTACAGCTAGGTACGACACGTTCACCAGAAGGTACAGAACAATGATGCCAAACGAAGATACAATGATTGAAATGGGTAAATTCCTGTGAAGTAATTTAAAAGAATTTAATTTAAACAGTGTTGAAGTTGAGCAACAAATATCATTCTACTCAAGAGTGTGGCCCACAAGTTGGTGTTTGCGTTCTCGAGGGTGAGATTAACGACCCTGGTAATGATGCTGATGTTCAGTATGATTATTTGAGAAAAGGTATGTAATCTTACTCCTAGGGATTATCTTTCCTAATGGAGGTCAAGATACGTTCAGACTCGGCCCGTCTTCCAGTTAGGGAAATCCGAACTTATTCACTTCCATTTTCACCGAGCTGATTCTGTGTGATCCATGAGTTCAGCGAAGCAGAGTATCCCAACCACTTCGCGAGCACTCATTGAAAACGTTGGTTAAAACTTACACTGTGGAATCAACAAGATGGCTATTAAGAGATCATCCAAGCATATTTAAAACATCTACCTACGTCAGCAAAAACTTTGTGTCATTATTTTATTATATGCTACCCTGTGAATTATCGCAAATTATCTAAAATATATTTCTCGATATCCATCGACTAGATGGATACCGAGGAATATCCCTCAGTAGCTTCCTAAATGACCTCACGCTATGCTACATCAAGTCGCCTTGAAGGAATGATCAGCTGACTTTTGTTACTGTATTGAAACGTACACTTTTCTCGTCGAATTGGGCTGAATATTGTGCAATAAAATGTCTTGTAGCATATAATAAAAAAGAAAATCTACTCTGTTTTAGTCAGTATCTGGAATTATCTCGTGAGTGTGGACCTGAAAGTTTTATTTTTCACGAGCGCTTGAGTGACTGAAAATTAATATTTTCAGGTCCACACAATAAATTTTTTTCAGTAGCTTCCTAAATGAAATTACGCTTCGGCGCATGACGTCGAATTAAACGTCGCCTTGAAGGAACGATCAGCAGCTTTTTGCTATTGTCTTGAAACTGTTTGCAGTCGAATACAGGGCTGAATAATTGGGCGGAATATTGCGCAGTATTATGTCACGTAGCATATACTAAAAAGAAAATCTACGTTCGTGAAAAATAAAACTTTCAGGTCCACACTCTTGAGATAATTCCGGATATTCACTAAAACGTGGACTTGGACTTTACTGGACTTTGTTCTTGTCGAAAAAAATGCAGTACAGGAGCCGTGAGCTGGTCGTAATCCAAGCATTTGTAGTGATACGCATGCCATTTTATCGGTTTATAACGAATGCCGAATAAGTAACTGGGAACGAGTAACGGTTGTCACATCCATATAGCTGAAATGGTTCTTGTAGACGGTAATATACATTGTCACATTCTAAGCGACCTCTGGACAAGTCTGGTGACAACTTGATAATCATCATTTTTCACAGGTTCTTATACGCAATTGTTAAGTTCCGTGTTGTAGGTGGGGGCATAGGCAGAAACGAACGGATTCCTGATGAATCAGAGCCAAATAAGAAATTGACAGGTCCATTGGTGTAATTAGATTTACCCCCCTTGACTCAACCGTATCACTAGAGACCGCTCACACTGTATTGCCATTCGGCCCATAGCGACCACATGCCCTCACATTTTGTGGTCTGGATACGTAGAAATCGAGGATTCCGGAGCTTGGCGAAATTGTCGGCTCCATTTTGGTAATTAGATTCAATTGGATCACACACCCCTTCAAATTAGAAGCCTCCATAACAAAAACAGGTGGCTGCCCCCAGTATACAAAATGAGAGACGGAAAAACGTGTCACCCTAACTACATGCGCTACGCATTCGCACTAACACTACGTATCTTTATGGTAATGACGTCACAACATAGCCGCCTACGCTGGCTACCCTGTCGATGCCACTACATCACGTGACTATGGCGTTACGTTCGGGGTACGGGCGGGTTCCGATCAATGACGCATGAAAATTGCGAGCACTACTACAGCCTAAAATAAGCAGAATGGATACGCCTGTTTTGTCGTAGACAGTATTGAGTAAGATGATACCAATCAGGGTAAAACTCTATGCGTGCTTACCTTTTCGCATTTTTAACCTCTTCAACTGCATAGTTTATATTAGCCCTGGAAATAGAACAGCTTTCTCAGTGATTGGTTACTTTTTATATAAAATAATGTTACGTCTATGAAAGCAAAAGAAAACAAAAGTTGAGGGTTTTCTCGTATATTTCATATATGCAATACCTATCGCAGACCCTGTCACTTGGTCCTCTCTAGGGTTACACAACACAAACATAATAACAACGATGTTTACAACAACTGAGTCGCGATCCGCTTCAGATACTGCCTGCTTTCCTCCGCGGAAATCTGTAGAATCCCACAGGCACCCATAACATTAGTATGATTTTATATATTATAAAATATATATTATACTATCAACATTTTTTTTAAAAGCACAAGGCCTGACACTTCCCAGGCCCCAATTTTCAAAAATGTGGTCATACGGCGAATAATTCGCCGATGCTGCTCAAGTAAACAGCAGCATGGCGTTCAGTTTCCATAACCACCGCCATGTCGATATATATTCGAGAAAATGCCTTCTTTATCATCATTTAACGGTCGGTGTTATTATCGCTGCAGTCACGCAGTGAATTACCACCCGTTCGCTCATTATTGGGTACAAATTAGGAATGTAGCGATTAATCGTAATATGCCTTTTACTTACCTTTACAGATCAAGGCCAAGGTGGCTGCTGCAGCTGGTGATGTTGCCGAGGGTACTGTTGGTGGGGTCCAGGAGGCGCTGACACCCACCGCTGGCTCTTCTGCTGAGGCTCCTGTCGTCCTAGATGTGAGGTCCAAGTGGCCATCAGCCAAAAAGTCGACAGAAGAAGATTGAATATTTGCTGGTATCGAAGAGAGAGGGCGGCAGTCCATTGTCATACAGTGGAAGATGCTCGACATGCTGAAGCCGGCACAGAGAGTCACAGAGAGGACAACATATGCTGACTTGGCCAAGACCGTGATGGAGGATCATAGTCTCTCGTTGTGGTGGCAGTTCCAGGTGGAGCACTCCCAGATCCTTTACTAGTATTTCAAGTTAAATGATGGCTTGAAGGCCCGGTAAACAGCCCAGAGTGCTCTCGGACTCCCTCTCAGCAGTGCTCTCAGACCCCCTCTCGGCAGTGCTCTCAGGCTCCTTCTCAGCAGTATCAGGCTCCCTCCCATCAGTACCAGGCTCCCTCTTAGCAGTACCAAACTCGCTCTCAGCAGTACCAGGCTGCCTCTCAGCTGTGCCAGGCTCCATCTCAGCAGTATCAGGCTCCCTCTCTCCCATCTACCATGTGGAAACCAGCACTTCAGTATTGGCCAGCCACCGTTCAGGCGGGTACTTCTGTCTGCGGGTCACAGTCTGCAGAGTGGGTAAAGAACCAGACACTGCCTCCTCAGACCCCTCGGGTGACGACATTGCAGCCCGTGGTAAGGCCAACTCCTACGATGATCGGGCGCGCCCCATCAGCTACAGCCGCCTTCGTCACTACCAGCTTTCATGTACATGCATCGCAACCATCACCCTTCAACCTGAGCAGCATTCCAAAGGCCTATACTAGTGACACTTCATTAGGCGACTCATTCATGGAGACAATTATCCGCCCTGATTCCAGCAAGAAGCAGCAGTCGGATGACAACAACAACCAGGACAAGTAATGCTTCAGAGACAGTGTGTTAGTGTATCAGAGACAGTTTATAAGTGTAGTTTTGTTTAGTTTATTATGTTCCATGGTTTGTTACAAAATAAAGGCTGCAATTTATTATTGTATGGAAACTTGAAACACATGTTGTCCTAGTTTACTTTATCCCGTTACCTAACATAATGGTCAAAACGGCCGGAAAATGAACCAACATATGTCTACCGCAGCCAAAAATAAAAAAAAAAAATTAACAAAACTATACAAATAGAGATATCATTAGAACCGGCTTATGAGCCGGTTCTAATTGCATCCATATTTGTATGGTTTTATTGAAAAATTCTGGAAATATTTCTGAAAACTGTGAATTTTAGTTTATTTTATAAACATCTGTGATAGGTAAAGAGTTAATACAATTTTACTTTATTAAAATTAACTATTGCCCCACTTAAACATTTTTCCACATTAAAACTGTTCATATCTCTGGCAATGGTTCATATATTTGACAACTGTTCATATATTTCACAGATGTCTCAATATCATCCTGTCCGGTATTGGCACAGGGCCGGCAGGTAATTGAAATAAGGCTTGAGGTATTCTCGTTGTTTGTTGGCTGCAGTGCTGTCACGGCTGGGCCCTCTCGTGTTGTCTACATCATGCATCCTGAGGAGATCGCTTGATGGTTGGCATCCTCCATATCCAATGCAGCATTTTGAATGATAGCGCGTTCTCATCAAATTATGAAGACAGGCGCTGGCCAAAACGATGAGTCGTATGGTGTCAGGTTCATGTTGCATAGTAGTCAGCAGAGTCTGCCAGCGTTGGGCCAGGATGTCGAAGGCTTTCCCTACTATGCGACGCCCTCTAGATATCCCGTAGTTGAAGATCCTCTTCTCTTTGGTCATCTTGCGCTGCGAGTATGGCTTCATCAGGTATGTCCGTAGCCCAAACACATCATCACAGAGGAAGAAATATGGCATGTTCCTGTAATAATACAAAATTAATATGCCTTCATATACCGAATATCAAATGAGGCTTTTATTGCACCCACTTCTAAGGGGATTTCACATATCACTGTATACACTCACCACCTTGCGTCATTTGGTATATGGGCTGCTGCAGGAAGGCCAATGATCCCATCTGTTAGGCACTCCTTCAGCCCCGACTCATTAAAGATCTGTGCATCTGACATGCGTCCATGGTCAACATCTGTCCAGAGGAACTTGTAGTCTGAGTTTGCAAGGCCCATCAGAACAATGGAACAGAAGCCTTTATAACTGTGACAAATGCTTCCACTGTTCTGTGGCTTTCTGCAGGCAACATGCTTTCCATCAAGGGCTGCACAAGCATGAGGGATGCTCCATCTACGTGCAAACTGTTCAGCAATGGGACGCCATTCTGTGGGTGTGGCTGGACAGGTGATGACCCCGTTCTTGTATTCTTCTACGATTAGTTTGGTGCATCTTGTACCAAGTCTGGCAAGGAGCTCATCAAAGATCTCTGGTGATACTCGCAGGAAGTTCAAGAAAGATGCAGGATCTTCATGCCGTAGCTCAGGCATCGGGCGGTGGTAGTGGCCAAACTGAACTCTTCTCCCCACGTCTAACCATGGACGGACCCAGCATTTCCTCGGCCCTGCCCTCCTCCATCTCATTCTCACGAGGCTGAAAAGGCCGTGTCATTCTCTGCTAGCTCGACCTGCAAATTTACACAAACTGCTGTACAATTAGCCAATTCTGCCTCTCTGTAGCTATGATGAAAAGTAGATTGAGACTGATGCTGAATACAGATGGGGATGTATTTATCCCATTTGTGTGTGGGTGAGCAGATTGCATTTCAAAGTGGGATCGTACCTTAAACCTGCTTCCACGCGTGGACTTATAACGAGCGTCATAGTCGCAGTGGCAACACCGCGTGGACGTTCTGTGAGCGAGAACCAGTCCATAACTCCTCGTGGCAGCGCAGTAAGAGCGCAATGAGGTCGGGAGAGAGGCGTAGTGAGCATAATAAGGACGTTAGAGGCACGTAATGAGATTCTGATTAAGCTTACTGCAGTCGCAGAGGACAGGATTGATTTCTTGCTGCGACCGCGAGCAGCTTGTATGCATCCTTGCTACTTGAACGGGACGCTCACGCCGCTCGCTTTGCGCTGCCAAGGCGACAGTGCTGAGTCATAGCAGTGCCCTGGTCAGAACGCCGAACATCTGCGCTTGTTTTCTGCATGCATCATTCAAGCGCGGCGCTCTGACGCTCACGGGCGACCATGGGGACAACGTAGCTAGTGTCCACTAAGTCACCAATCGATTCCTGGAGACCTTAATGCGTTCAGCTTGGCGCTTTGATAATTTTTCAGCGCAATGCAAGCGCCGGCCTGTTCGCAGCAGAATGTGGCAGGGGGGTTACGTGATATGTCTCCTTAACACACTTTTCAATTTATTGATGATGAGCTTTGTGAATTATCAGGAACATTTCGAGAGACGATATGCTAGTAGCATGGTTTCCGTTTTCCTGGACTTTGAAGGGCTATTGTGGATACATTATTTTTTTTTGTCCTCTTCGGGAAATATTGCAGAATATGGTCAGACCACTTCTGCTACTTATGTCCAAAAAGGTTGTCTTTGTTAAACTAATTTTCAAAATTCATATTTGCACAACATTCTTTAACGTTTCATTCCTTTTGCGTTGTTATGTGTTTTATATAGAATAGTCATCGGACACAATTTCCCCAAAACAGTCTTCTATGTACATATCTATTCATACTTTTGGGTATGTTGTCATACATAAGTCATATTTATCAACGCATTCTTTACTTGACTGATATCCTTCACGGATATCTTTTAGTTTTGTCTTCATTGAACCCTGTCTCTTCCACGACGCATGTTTGTAAATAATTTTACAATTATTCTCTTTTTTAATTATCTCTTCTTTCTTTGAACTTTTTATTTCTGCTTTCACTTTTTTGTAGATATTGCGGTGTCCATTTTTTCCAACATCACTTCTCTGAAACTTTTGATTTTTATACCACTATACAATTCTGCATAAACGACACCTCTTGAACTTCGATTCTTACATTTCCAGACATCCACGACTTGTCTCATCGCTTGTCAAATCATTTCCCAAAAGAGTATATCATTTTGAATAACCCTGCCAAGATAAATCAAAAGTTTGATTTCTTTCAAATAGCTCATCGTATTCAAATCGTGATATATATGAATTTGGACACAGTCTGTCTTCAGATTCTGTTCAAAGAAACGGAATGTAACGGAATACCTCTCTACTGTGATTTTCGACTTGTTTAAAATTGAATTGTTAGAAACTAAATAGATTTGTGCTAATATCTCAGTTTATATCTTTTATAAATTATGGGCGATTCGTTAAGAAAAGTTTAAAGATGCAACTGAAAGTTTATTAGCCTCTTTGTGCTGGCGTCATATTTTCTGGATAAAAACTATCTTCAAAATATTCACAAGATTCCTGTAGCATCATGATTTAATCACATAAATGAAGTGATCTTTATACCATGATTACCTATTCTACTGTATATGAAAAGCCGATGACATAAATTTTAGTTTTATACACCAACCGTGGTGAACACGCCAGCAATGGGATTTCCAAAGTTAAAAAATTTACACACACAGTGGAACTACATTCTTGAAATTTGTTGACGTCGACCTGAATGCGAACTTGCCTAAATTTATCGCACGTCGCCCCGCGAAGAGTGAAATGAAAGTGGCATTATTTATTACGTTTTTAAATGCGCGTACCCTATCAAACACCACAAATTAATAAAAATGCATTGTCTCATGTTAATAAAGCATCCATCAATCGAAATAGTATGTTATTGTGTTATTAAAATATAAAAGGACCTGTTTCTGTTTTTTATTTCGCGTCGGTGATAAAATTGACAACTGAAGTACCGCCCAACGATGCTCCTGTGAATAAATACAAATTCGCACGTATGTAAGGCTGCTGCTCAGTGAAACTGAAAACAAATAATAGTGACTCTTAATAATCTGACGATCATGGTATAAATAAAATATACCCAAAGTAGCTTGGGGTACCAACTGTTCATCACTCGTGGTGAAGTGGTGTTAGCATATGGGTGATGAACAGTTGGTACACCAAGCTACTACGGTATATTCTATATGTAATTTCGTTTTTCAGGGGGTTACTTTCGTTGTGATTTACCTTTATGAGAACTTATCAGCCAAAGTATTAATTCTCGTGTTTGGGATTTTATTCCCGGAACAGCTTTATCCACTGATTTCAAGAGATCTTCTCCGTGGGTAGATAATACTAGTAAAGGTACTTCATGTTTTCTCTCACGGTCATCTGGAATCTACACAATGTTTTATCCTTCTCGTTCCAGTATTCGAAATACATTCTTTGCAATTGTTTTATTGTTAATGGGCAGACTGTTCGTATTGATGATAGAACAGTAAAGCCAAACCTATTAAGATATAATTGTTTAATAAACATCGACATATTGACATCAACATCATTGTTTTGTTAATAAATGAAATTTGTTCCACTGCCTAAGCCAAAACATTAACTAAGATGTACCACTAACAAACTGAATATATTTGCCAGTGTTTTCATTTATATTAATCTAATTGAAGTAAACTTGAGATAGTGGTGAATAATATAAAAATAATGACTGGGCTCGAGGGTAACAATGTGGCTTGTCGCCCTGAGGGACCATTACTTCCCGAGGCATTAGCCGAGGGAGCTAATGTTTCCGAGGAGAGACAAGCCGCGTTGTTACCCTCAAGCTCAGCCATTTTTTTATTGATGGATTATTGTCTCAGTCAAATATGGAAGAGGGACCAAAATTCCTCACTTTTAATTGGGGAAGAAGTGGATGTCAAAACACTTTTTTTTAATTTTTCAAAACAAACACAGTAATTTAGTTTTTCAATCGAATAACCTTACAGCGAATCACTTTGAATTGCTTAGATCTTTTACTGTCCTTGTGTTCCAGCAGTTCCTCTATTTCAGACTGACAAATATCGGCAAATATTTCGATAGACATTTCGCCCCCTGTGTTCCAATGTGTTCTATGTGCCTACTGATTTAGCGTGTTTACATTATTGCACAACGCGGAAGTCGTTTGGTTATGAAACTACGTCTGCACGCGCACGTTCAACAATACTTTGGGCGTCTCCGCAGACATTGTCGAGAATCTTCGGTTGAAGAGGGTAATAAGGTTCCGCTCCACAGTTGTCCAGGCATTTCCAAAAATGACATGCCATACATTCTCTTCAAATGCAAATATTCTGTAACTAAGTTATCCAACCCATAATATGTATTACATTTCCCAAATCCATTAAAACATATAACACTGTCTGACTAAGTACAAACAAACAATCTGAATGTGCAGGGAATAAGTTACTGTCAAAGGCAAGACTTCAACCTGTAAAATTGCATGAAAAAATGCCGAAACCAGTCATTTTCAGCTACCAAACAGCCTCAAAAGCAGCATTTTTCACCGCACCTACCTACCCCTGGAGCATAGCGTCTCCTTTTTCTGAAATGCCAAAATGTATATGTTTCCGTTTCATTTTTTAGTTACATGACTGGTAACAAACCCGTGTAAAAATTACATTTTAAAAATAGCCATTTTTCCTAATTCATCTGCTAATTTACGCCTCCATCTGTGGGACCAAACTTCAAATTCTCTTGTCCAACAAAACGCCTAATGTAATCATGTATCTGATACTAAAAATATATCTCTATTTTACATGGCCTTAATTCCAACATATGCCCTATGGTTAGAATTTCACCCCTGTGCAATAGTGCAAAACTACGGCAGCGTATTAGGGTCAGGACCTTTTCATTTAATAAACTGTTTATACAGTTTAATAAACTGTTTTTACAGATTAATAAACTGTATTTACAGTTTAGTAAGCTGTATTTACAGTTTATTACGAGACTGTTTTTACAGATTATTACGAGACTGTTTTTACAGTTTATTACGAGACTGTTTTTACAGATTAATAAACTGTATTAACAGTTTAGTAAACTGTATTTACAGTTTATTACGAGACTGTTTTTACAGATTATTACGAGACTGTTTTTACAGTTTATTACGAGACTGTTTTTACAGATTAATAAACTGTATTTACAGTTTAGTAAACTGTGTTTACAGTTTATTACGAGACTGTTTTTACAGATTATTACGAGACTGTTTTTACAGTTTATTACGAGACTGTTTTTACAGATTAATAAACTGTATTTACAGTTTAGTAAACTGTATTTACAGTTTATTACGAGACTGTTTTTACAGATTATTACGAGACTGTTTTTACAGTTTATTACGAGACTGTTTTTACAGATTAATAAACTGTATTTACAGTTTAATAAACTGTATTTACAGTTTATTACGAGACTGTTTTTACAGTTTATTAGAAGACTGCTTTTACAAATTAATTAGCCATTCGATTATTGGTTAGTAGTATAGCATGTACCCGATCGTGCGCTATTACCCGGACTTTTGGGGAAGCTGCCAGTGTTAAATCTTCATAGGAACCGGACTTTGTAGCAATTTTTCTGTGCGAAACTTCGGCGCCATCTGCCTAGATCCGGCAAGTGGTATACGAACTGCATATATTGTATGCTATGATATGTATTGGGATATATGTAACCACAGGGCTATGGTTTATTGGATGGGTATGTGGTGGAAAATTAACGGTGAAGGTGGAGTGTCTCGAAAAATAAATTTCCCGCGAAACGGTTGACTGTGGACGTCGTTACGGTATGATGCGCACCGTGACGTCAGAGAAACATTGACCGCTGTTGTTGTCTACTTTGCCGTCCGGTATGACGTTATTCGGGTCGAGGTGTGTCGGAGTTCTCGTACTGGACTGATACCGTTGTATAGTAAGGTTGGTATACTAATCGACCTTCATATTATCCTACGACTGGTATAGGTAGTACGTAATGCTAGGCAAACCAGTATTGTGGGGTGGGTTAATGCATGGTCGTCGTCTTGTGTGGTATTGAGAAATAGCACTTGGTGGTTTGGACTTGCAGTAGAGTTTGGCCGTCGTATATCACTGTAGATCCCATCTTAATCCTTGTTGCATCAGCCCCTCGTTTGCATCGTATTATCCCTTGACTGGTATAGGTAGTATGTAATTCTGGGACAGGCAGTATTGTTGGGTGGGTGGGGGTAATACATGGTCGCTTAGTGTGGAAGTATAGAGTGTACCCTCCACACCCTTACAGGTCCCATGTTAACCCTTCGTGTTATTAATCAACCTAATGCTTCAAATTATCCTATGACTGGAAAAGATAGTACGTATTGCTAGGACAAGCGTTATTGTGGGTAGGGGTAGGGCCTGGTAGTTTAAAAGGTAGTAGTACCATTATCCACTCAGGACGGTGTGCTGGCTCACAGATGGTACAGGTATTACGTAATGCTAGACCAAGCAGCATTGTTGGGTAGCGGTAATCCATGGCTGTCTAGTCAGGTTGTGTAGGGTGTGTTGTTTGTTCCCCTGCTGGTTCAATCTCGGCCCTTGGTGCTAGTAGTCGGTCTAATACTTCATATTATCCTATGACTGGTATAGGGTAATGTGGGCGAGGGTAATGCCTTGTGTAGTGCATTAGAATAGTATGGACGGCATATACCCATTTTAGTTCCCATCTTAACCCGTGGAACCACAGTCCACCAGGGACAATGTACTATCCCACATATGGTATAGGTAGTATGTAATGCAGTGTTGTGTGGTGTATGCTTGGTTCCCAGGGCACGGTGGTCCTTTGACATTCTAAGACTTGGCCTAGAGGTCGTGATATGTGGCAGTTAGCAAGCCTTCAATAGTGCTTCAAGTCGGCAGTAATGGCACAACGATAGAAGAAGATTATAGTACAGAGGACTACGGAAGAAGCTAGTCATAGCACAGAAATCTGAAACCGAGGGTAAGATCATCTGTATAGGAGCTATATTGGGCCTTGGAATCTCACTTATGGAATCCTACTTATAGAATACCTTTTATAGAATCATTATGGAATCCCCTTTTGAAAACGTCTGGCCTTCAGCTCCACTTTTTGCAAGATGAAGATTAGAGTCATATGTGGAGCCACTCGTTCGACCAATTACTCTATGGCTTATTTGCTCGATGGGATTCTAGTCGTTTGATCAATCGGAGATAGTTAGCAAGCCTGCAGTAGTGCTACAAGTCAAATAGTAATAGTACAAGGAACTAATGGTACAAAACTTCGAGGGTGGTAGAAATTTTAGTATTGGTCGACTACGAACGAGGTTATAGGACAGGAAGTTGAAGACAATATGTAAACAGATGGCAAGGCTATCTGTGTAGGAACTGTGAGATGATCGACTCGTCGCGGGGGGGGGGGGGGGGGGGGGGGTGCTGATAAGTACCAAAAACTCATGTTTTAGAAAGGTTGTATTGTGATACATCATTTTAAAGGTCTCGACGCGTGTAATCGGATTATTTGGTATTTGCCAGGTCCCTAGGGACTGAGGCTTAGGGGCATAACAAATTCAAGTTTTAAAAGGGTTTGTTGTCATGCGATACATCATTTTAGCCCGAATATTTGGTTTTTGTGTCTCCTCAAGGGGGTGGGACTGAGGTTTGGGATCTCAAACCCCAAATTTTAGAAAGGATGTCGGGTGATACATCATTTTAAAGGTCTCGATTTGAATATTCCGAATATGAAGTGTCCAACCCTCTCGGGGGGGGGGGGTGGGGGGGGGGGGGGCTGAGGGGCAAAACAAATTTAAGTTTTAGAAAGGTATTCCTGTCAAAAATCATTTTAAAGGTCTTGACTTAAATATATCGAATATGAAGTATCCGATCCTTCCCGAGGGGAGGGGACTGAGGGAGATTAAAAATACGTTTTAGAAAGGTAGTCATGTCACAATTCATTTTAAAGGCCTTGAGTCGAATATTTCGAATATGAAGTATCCGACCCTCCTCGTGTGGGTGTGGTGGGGCAATGTCGTAAAACCTTAGGCGATGCGAACGACACACTCTCCAACATGTGACAATGTGTGAAAACGTGTACTTTTTAGTGTTTTATCTTTTCTTTTTTTTTTAAACATATTTTATTTGCCATTAAACATGCAAACGAGGATTGGCGGACAAGTGCTTTCCACTTACATAACCCTCCGCTCCTCGAACAGATATACAAACATACAGAAGAAGGCAACACAATTTGAAGAACAAATACATACATATTCTACCAATCACATTATATAGAAGTAAGAAATGAAGATGCGTTGTCGAGTTTGAGTGAAGAACAGATGATTTAGTGAGGTTGAACTTATAACAACAAAGATAAAAAAGGGGGAGAACTCGGCGATTTCCTGCTCAACATCATCACACATCTGTACAGTGAGGCATCACCCTCGCCGCGTTAAACCGCTTCATTGACAAACCACGTGCGCATGTTCTACTTTCAGAATCCGATGGTTCAGGATTTGGACATGGCCAAGTTTATGACTAATCACAGAGTGACACTCAGGGACTGAGCACACCGTCGTCCATGGGCCAGCCAGTAGGCCCAGTACCGAGTGAATTCTGTGCCCCGTACAGGAAGACTCCAAATCGGCGGCGTGACTATAGCTTAAGGGGGAGATGGGATTCTTTATATGCATGAATACAAGAAGTATTTACATATTTTCAATGTACTTAGCTTTCGTTAAACCTCTTGGTATTCTTTATAAACCTTTGAACAGCAGTGCACATAACAATATTATCAGATCGTCGGTAGTCTCCATACAGAAGTGAATCAACCGACATCTCATTACTGTCAGTGAGTCCCAGTGACGAGATCAGATCGTGTCGGGGCGCCACATAGAGTAGACAGTGTTTAAAAAAGTGTTCAACATCTTCTTTTTGATTTCCACATCTACATTGTGGTGAGCTACTAACGTAATTGTTGAACAAGTCGCTATTCAGACCGCTACAACCAGCTCTAAGCCGGCTCATTAAAACGTTATAGTTTCTTTTTCCTATATCAAAGTAGGTCGGTGTCTTGGGGGTCTGTTGGAAGATTGTTTTTTTGAATTCATTAAGGGGAAGATTTTTGATTTGGTCACTTAATGAATTCCAGATGTTGGTAGAGGATGGGAAGAATGAATTTTTGTAAAGCTCTGTACGAGCTTGGGGGGAAACAAAATTCGAGGAGTTACGGAGTGGGTATGACGGCATTTCTGATACGTACCTTGGAAGAAGTTCAACTAGGAAGTCTGGTGCGTTTTTGTTTACTATTTTGTGGAATGTACTCATTTTACTTACATACCGACGTTCTTCTAGTGTTTTCCAGCCAATTTCTATCAGAAGTCGGTCACGCGATACAGATCGTGTTAAGCCTGTAACAATTCTAGCAGCATCGCAGTGTATATCCTCGAGTCTCTTAAGCAAGTACTGGGGCGCTCCTGACCAAACGGGGGATGCGTATTCTAAGATCGGTAAAATGAATGATGTATACATTCTTCCTAAGCTTTTTCTACTCAGCACATATTTTAGCTTTCTCAGCTGAGAGAGTCTAGAGCACGCTCTCTTACAAATAGTGTCAATGTGTACATCCCAAGAGAGGTTGGACTGCAGGACTATTCCTAGATGTTTGTGGTGTTCATTGATTTCTAATATTTCATCACTGAAAACAATTTTCGGGTTGTCGGTATTTCGTAGAAGAGAAAATACAACTAATTTAGTTTTCTTAGCATTGAAGGTCACAAGCCAATCAATTGCCCATCTATTTAATTTTAGGAGTTCAGTATTGACCTTATTTGTTATACTTTCCGGTTTATTCCCGCTTTAAGTGAGGCACGTGTCATCCGCAAATAGGCGCACAATTGACTCTATTGTCTCTGCAATATCATTTATTTAGACCAGAAAGAGAAAGGGACCCAAGACTGATCCCTGGGGAACCTCAGCGTCAATCAAGCAATACTTTGAGTAACTGTCATTTATTCTGACACGTTGCTTTCTATATTTTAAGTAACTTTTAAACCACTTGAGAAGTTGGCCGGATATGCCATACATTTTTAATTTGAAAATAATCCCATCATGCCAGACCCTATCAAAAGCTTTGGAGATATCACAAAATATCCCACAGGTTAGCATCCTGTTATCTACTGCTAAACATAGGTTGTGATAGATTTCTATAAGTTGGAAAACGGTACTGTTTTGGGGGAGAAATCCTAACTGGAGTTTGTAGAAAAGGTTGTTTGATATAAATACTCATGCACAGATTTAAAAACCACTCGTTCCATTATCTTCCCAATGCAACACAGAAGAGATATTGGACGATAATTTTTACAATCGAACTTATCGCCTTTTTTGAAAATCGGAATTACATCAGCCTTTTTCCATTCACTTGGAAATGTGCATATCTGCAAGGATTTGTCAAATACCAGAAAAAGCGGTCTGCAAATTGTGAATTTCGTTTCCTTAAGTACTCTATGACTTATTCCATCGTGGCCATTCTCTTTGTTTGTTGGTAGAGACTTAATAATTTTTATTATAATATCTTCTTGGGTAAAAAATATAGAAGACATTGATTTCGAGCACTTTCGTTTGAATGATGGGAAACTCTGATTTTTTGTTTCTAACTTACTGTTTTGTAGAAAGACTTCATTAAGCATACTTGCTTTATCTAGATCGCTTTCTGCAATAATTATTTCACCATTACAGTCTTTTTGAAGGGGGGGGGGGGGGGGGGGATATTGGAATCATCACTAAAATTATTCTGAAACAGTCTAACAACATGCCAGAATTGCTTTGGGTCGGTTTTCTCGTTCAGGGTCTCATCAACAGTCGTTAGGAATTTTTCCTTCGCAAATTTTTTCATGTTGTTAACACTATTTCTTATATTTGGCCCATAGATGAGGGGAGTTTCGTTTTATGACTATTTTTCTGGCTCGTTCTCTTTTGCGAATTTGACTCCGCAACCGACTGTCGAACCATGGTTTATCATTGATTCTAATGGTCGCTACAACGGTCGCTACAACGGTTGGTACACACTCCTCAATAATAACATTGAGAGTCGTTTCAAAGTTGTTGACGGATTCATTTATATCTAGTGGTTTGCAGATAAGTGTTTCCCAGTCCGTTTCGGAAATCAGTTGGTTCATCTTACGGAAATCGGCCTTTTTGTAAATTTTCACGTGTCTAACAAAATTTTGAGAGTGTGACTCAACTGGTGCGATGTAAGCATACGCAGCCAAGTGGTCAGAGCAGCTGAGATCAGCTGTCCCTGAGTGTGTTACTCTAAGGGTATCACTAATGATAATGGGGTCCAGTAACGACACACTTTTATTAGTAATACGAGTTGGGTCTTCTATTGAGTTTTTAAAATTGAATCTCATAATAATGGAATTAAGTTTTCCCCGACTTTGAAGTAAATCAGAAATTTTGTCTTATGGCCAATCTCCAGCCACAGTCTATCATCATCAAACATAAGAGAACTCAGTTCACGGTAGTATATTTTATCCGAAATATACACCGCAATGCCACCACCGTACTGATTTCTGTTATGGCGAACTGGTTGGTGATAGCCAGGGAGAAGTATATTGCTACTATCGAAATTTTCCTCAAGATGCGTTTCGGTAAAACAAATAATATCGAAGTCGTCTATATTATCCTGAAGATCTGAGAGCTTGTTACGTATGCTGCGGATATTATAATTAATTAGTGAAATGGCACCCACGTTGTTGGATTCACTCATTGGCCCAGGATTCATTTCAACATCTCCAAATTTGGCAAGCAAAATGACTAAACCCAGTATTACCATAAGCCCGAGTTCTGAAGCAGTATACACATATTTATAGAGGTTTAGTTTTAATTTGCAACGAGGGCGATGTCCAATCTGCAAGGCCATCTTGTTGTGAAAGGTGCCTATGGACTGGCGGTAGTGATCAATATCAATCGCCATTGATTTTCACAATGAATACATCCGGAAACAATCACTATCCACACACACCTTCCACTCCACGACAGCCAATTTTCCCTGTTAGCATGATGAAGTCTAGAAGCAGGATTCGCCGATTTGAAAAGAAGGTAAAATGGATTAACGGTAGAAAACAAAAAGAGCTAAAAACAAGGGAAAAACTTGATTTTATTGGCATCTCAAGCCAAGTTATACTCATTTGGAAAATTTGTGGATTTCGTAAAAACTGTTTTTTTTTTAACTTATGTTACGTGAGGCAGGTCATTTAACACTAGCGGTAGTAGTAGTAGTAGTAAAAGCAATAATAATAATAATAATATTAATAATAATAATAATAATAATAATAATAATAATAATGACAACAATAATAACAGAAATGATGATAACAACAGCAATAATCACAATAACAACAATAATAATAGTAATTGTTGTCATTACCATCACCACCGTCACCACCGTCACCACCACCACTATTATCAATAATAGAGATACTCAGCACTAATGTCGGTTTATGACTTGAGTACTTGGGATATCTTTTATCGTTAATTTTTTGGTTTGACGCAATACAATTCTGCATAATAGCTGATACTAATTAGGGGGACTGGAATTCAGTATGGGCGAATGTGAGCGTTAGTTTATGGTAGCTGGCCACACGGTTGGTTCATTTCGATTATGACACCAGGTGAAACACAACAAAACTGTCACAGTAATTAGTGATCTTATAGATCTGAGAAAACAGGGTGAAAAAGAAAAACAAAACTGAACTTATAAGGCAAATTAGGAACGAATGATAACAAAGCTGTTCAACGAACTGATGTCTGAGAAACAAATTATACTCTAAAGGCAAAATAAAAAAGAAATAATAACTAGGCTATATACAATAAAATACAACATAGGTCGATGCAGATAACAGGAGTCAGAAAGGACTCGTCAGCAATTTACACGGTGGCAACTTTTTACCCTTAGCGCCCCCTCCCCCCCCCCCCCCCCCCCACAAACACCTCTCTCCCCACTCAGGACACCAACATTGTGTGACTATAATTCCCGTATTAAGTAGCAAGGAAGAGATATCGATTAGTAAACTCTGCATGTAAAAACGTCAACAGACATCATAGAACTAAAATCTGAGAAATCCCGCCAGAAATTTACAGTGCAGTAATTTCCTCGCAACACCTCTCAGAACCCAGTCCAAACGGAGTACATTTTTGGTAATGGGAAACATTCCGAGTCAATGGATGTATCTGTACACCTAATAATCTTCCAATAGCGACAAGTAATGCAGAGGTGTACATGTATTGCATGCGGGGGTCATTAACAATGGTTGCGTGTCCCAGAATCAGCTTTAGGAATGCCCCATTGTGAAAAGGGGGAAAGGCGAAAGACAGCAGGGCATCATAGATCGTAGAGCCGGCGACCTGCGGAGATACTAACCCACCCATATCACCCCACCAACCCCCATCCTACCCCCCACACATGGAGCATTTGGACGATGAGTGTGCTTGCCCCGTAAATTAGGATTACCCTGCTCCGAAAAATGACGAAAGATGTTGAGCAGAGCAACCCAACAGGGCATCACAGATTGCGGTCAAGCCCCAACACATGGAACATTTGGACGATGTGTGCTTGCCCCGTAAATTAGGATTTCCCTGCTCCGAAAAAATGACGAAAGTGGTTGAGCAGAGCAACCCAACAGGGCATCACATATCGCGGCCAAGCCAGCTAATGTCCCCCGCGCCCAACGCGTGGAGAGGTGCGCCCTAAAGTGGGATTTCACCCAGATGAGTTGGAACTTTTGCTTAGGAGCTTTATACCATCGGAGACAGGACAGGGTCTTACTGGTCATTGTGAGTGCGGCTTGCGTCAAGAAGATGATTCCGTGCTTCCTTAGAGGACCACCAATGTAGTCATGCAACAAGTAGAGTTTAGATTTGTCTGAAGCTACAAGTTTTTGCATTTTTTTTATTTTTTTTTTTATTTACTTATTTTTTTATTTTTTATTTCTCAAAATGATAACTCATGTGACAGGTCTCAATGAGAACTGTTACACGAGACATCATTTGTTGAATTTTTACATAATTTATGTGAGAAGTCTTGAAAAAAAAAATGACATCTGTGAGTTTCAGGGTTTGGATATTGATGTCAGGGCAAAAAGGACCCTCACTAAATATAAACCATTATAGAGCCAGCGGCTAGTCCCCCGCAGCTCTAGTTCATGAGGTTATCAGAATTGTCCTTCACATCCAATCGATGTTTCACTTTTCAATTGGTCATGATCCAACTCCATAAAATTCCTGATTTAAAGAAGAATAAATCCTGAATTCAGGAAAAAACCTTAAAACTTACATTTCTGTTATTCTGTTGCCACAGACTAAAGTATCTTCGAGATTTTACCACGCCTAGGAAATTGATTTAATGGGCTGCCACAGAATAAAATATCTTCGAGATTTAAGAAGGGGGGGGGGGGGGGGGTCACCTGATTGCTGGAATCATTTAAGTTTGTAAATTCTGGATTTCATTCTTATATATTTATTTATTTATTTGTTTATTTATTTTTATGATTCTCAAAGTCACGGTAGAATGTACTCATTCTGCATCGCTGACGACTAGCCCTTTTGGGCGGATAGCAATGGTACAGACAACCTGCCGTTGGTCTTTATAATTTTGTGACTGGTGATAGAACAAATACAATGCCGGAGGTTGGGATTTTTAGAAAAATCTTGATTTAGGATACGCACCTGTTTGTGGTGACACGGCAGCGAATCCACATCACAGCCGGCAGCCCCACGTAGACTACCAGGAGTGGTGTGGAAGCGCTGCCATGATGATTTATACCTGCAATAACTGGAATATAATTTTGAGAGTTCATGACTTGTGGTAAAGTTGGGGGGGGGGGGGCATTAATGACTTCCATTATGTCTCAATTGACACAGTTATAGCAGCGAGGCAGCGGTTCTACGTCACAGCCGGCGGGCCCACCCAGGCCAACAACGGTGATGCAGAAACACTGCGACGGTAGATTCCGTATTTGGGTATCTATGTTTTTGCGCATTCACAAAATTATGGGGACATAGCGGCGATACTGGGTCATTCGTGTATTCAGCAGAGATATTTTTTTTTTTAAATTCACAGAGATAGGGTATAATGACATCCGCTCTGTATCAGCGGTACGAAGATTGCCTCAGTTAATTCATCATCGATGATTTTTCGCATATGTACACAAAGTTGAGAATTCTCAGGTGTGCGGTGGTATGGCTGCAATTCCGCAACACAGCCGACAAACGCATTCATTTAGACAGCCAGGATGTAGAACCCCTGCCATTCTGCTTAGTGGTTTGGTGACTGCTGTTAAAAAATAACATAATTTGGATAAGCCAAGTTGGAGTCACTCGTAGGGATTTAGTGGGAGAGGCTCTATATCACAGCCGACAGGCCCACTCGACCTGTAGATGGTGATACAGAGACGCTTCCACTTTGACTTAAACCTTTAACTATCGAACATTTTGAGAAAGTAGGGCTTGTTGAAAAAAAAAATGTTAGGAGGATGGAGCGGTGGGGCTCGATGGAATATCATCAATTTTACGAACCAAAACCTTTCCTGACGATTCTGATTTTTTCATAAAATTTTTTCCATCCTGTGTCCAAAATGTGGCTATCAGCCCATTACGTTTAAATTCTTACAGTTTCTTTACTATTCCATATCGATGGGCGGTAAGACTTTCAGTTATAAAGACTTTGTCACGGTTTCCTTTCAGACGTTTCTTGGAGGAAAATATCTCGTTCCGATCACGATAGCTAATAAATCTGGCTATTATATTTACTGACATTCGGGGTGGTGATGACGAAGGACCGGGTACTGGGCGTGGACTGCTAATAGGATGACTTCTACTGATCTTATCACTTGTAATAGAAAAACCAAGCTTATCATTACAGATTTCCACCACCAACTTGTCAGTGTCAATGTTGTGGTCCACGGAACTGAAAAACAGGCAATTTCTCCTACTCTACTGCTCGGCTTCTTTCTGGGCTATTTGGCAATCTCGCAGAGCACTTTTCAGTGTGGTAACCTCTGCTTCGAGCGCTGAGTTGGCTGATTTCACTGTTGAGAGTTCATCATTCAGGGGCGTTATCATCTCAGACACAGCCGCCCTCATTTCACTGACAATCACTTTTGAGGTTTCAGACTTAGTTTCATTACTAACTTTTTTAAGCTCATCCCTCATGAAATTTTCCAGGTCCGCTTCAATTCCTTTCACCATTGAAGACACCACCTCAGTGGCGTGTTGACTTATAACAGTCTTTAGAATATCAGGGTTAATATTTGTGATAGATGGGGGGAGGTCACCAACCGAATTTCGTCTGCGAGAGGTCCTGACGAGAACAGGAGACACGTCCTCTGGTTTGTCTCTTTTCGTGCCAGTAACACCTGTAGCACTCTGTACACTATCATCCCTAGTTTTTATTTTAACTTCTTTATTCGATCCCTTATCAGACATCTTCGACGTGGAAAAAATGGAGAAACACCACTGAGGCTTAAAGAATACAATACCACTTTCTGTTTCTGTTAAAATTAACACATAGACTAATGACAGTTCACAGCACACACAGCTGGGTTTCTCCAAAATGCAAAAATACAACATCGACCGAGGTGAACTGATCACTACTCACTTCTCGTCATCGGACATTCAAAATGTGGCTTAAAATGTTGAATTCGACCCGGGTGAGCTTAAAAACTCCATCCACAATACTCAGAAGTACTCAGAAATACTTTACGAACAATATTGTCTCACTGTAACATTATTAAACATACAACAGATTCATAAAATCCACATACATACGGAGCTCACTCAGACCATGTCCAGCTTGTTGCCACCATCTTGATCTAGTATGTGTTTTATCATTGAATGGGCGGTGATGTCTCGATTGTGAAATAGTCCAAACTGACTGAAGTTGCAAAAAAAGATACATTTTTCCGTCGGTGTTTTCCAGTATCTCTTCGTCGGATGCGATTGGTTTGGTGAAGACCTCTCAGATGAGAAACATTTTCAACCGCACGATATCTTGGTTTATTCCAATTTATTCCAATCAGTCTGTCACAGACGAAAACAGCTTAAGGTTGTGCGCTTTTCAACGGATGTGATTGATTCGACAGATTCGACGGAGATCTGTCAAATGAGAAAGAGGAGATTTCCAACTGCGTGGCATGCTGCTTGGCATTTAGTCTGCAAGTGTATCTTACGTTAACCTGCCTCGGCTCGACGGTGTTATTTGCCATAGTCTTATCAGAGTTATGTCCTATTATAGAGTTGATATTTTTCGCGAAAATGGTTTCATATTTGGTATGCACGTGAGTAGTATATCGTGTACCCGATCGACCCTGATAACCCGAACTTTTACCGGAGCAGCTCGTGTTAAATTCCCATAGGAACCGGACTTTTGCCTGAGGAAAACGTTGGTTCCATCCAGCTAGATCCGGCAAATGGTGTACTTACAGCATATGTAGTATACTGTGGTGTGTATAGTGATATACGTACACGTGGGGCTTTGGGTATATATTATGGGTAAGTGGTGGGAAGATGATGGGAAAGTTTGGTTTTCTTGAAAGTTCTTTTTCGCGAAATGGTTGACGTTGCTATTGACGTCGTGACGTCATGATGCGCACGCGACGTCACAGAGATGTTGACCTCTGTTGCTGTCTACTATACAATCTGACATAATGATATTCGGGTCAGGGGGTATCCGGTTTCTCGTATGGGGCGGGGTGTGTGATATGGCAGTGGCGGTATATATCAATGTTGGTATACTATTACCCCAATGGGCCTCCATGTCATTATTATTATTATTATTATTATTATTATTATTATTATTATTATTATTATTATTATTATTATTATTATTATAGAATGGCAGTACAGTATGGGCGATATATACCTCTGTGGCCCCCGCCCCTCCGCGAAAGCCATTGGTACTACAAATCGACTTATTATTATTATTATTATTATTATTATTATTATTATTATTATTATTATTATTATTATTATTATTATAGAACGGCAGTACAGTATGGGCGATATATACCTCTGTGGACCCCGCCCCTCCGCGAAAGCCATTGGTACTACAATTCGACTTAATGCTTTGTGTCATCCCATGACTGGGTTAGCTAGTATGTAATGCGGTGACAGACGTTATTTTGGGGTGGGTGGGTGTAATGCATGTTCGCCGAGTGTAGTAGTATAGGATGTACGCGTTGTACCACTACAGGGCCAATGTTAGCTCTTAGTACTATTATCCACCTGGTGTTATCCTATGACTGGTATAGGTATTACGTAATTTTAGGCCAAGCGGTATTGATGGTACAGGTAATGCCTGGTAGTTTAGAACGGCAGTATAACATGGGCGGTATATAACCCTGTTTGTTCCCTGTTAGTGCCTGGTACTATTAACCAACCGACTGGTTTATTGTATTATATGGCTGGTATAGGTAATAGGTTATAGTAGGTCAAGTGGTATTATGGGGTTGGGGTAATGCTTGGTAGCTTAGAACTGCAGTATAGCATAGGCTGTATATACCCCTGTAGGTTTCTTGTTAGTCCTTGGTACTACTAATTCGCCAGATGCTTCATATTATCGAGCGGTATTGTGGGATGGGGTTAATGCCTGGTAGTACAGAAGGGCAGCAGAGTATGGTTGGTATATGCCCTGTAGGCTCATCTTAACCGTTGATAGAATTAACCTACCGAATATTTGGTGTCATCCTATCGCTGGTAAGGTAGTACGTAATCCTAATTCTTCCTACCCTATTCCAATTATGGAAGCTGATTAACCAATTATATTGCTTCATTTTCCGTAATTTATACTTATTCATACAAAGTTGTCTCCCTTGTGCATAACAAAAGCATATATCATTCCCAAAGCAAATAAGCTATCGACCGAGTGACTCGCGCATACTGCTCGAACGACTCAAATCCCATCGAGCAAATGAGCCATATAATAAAACAAACCAATCGGTTGGTTAACAGTACCAAACACTAACAATGGGGCCTACAGGGGTATATATGTCAAGGTGATAGCTTGAATTTTCGATTTTGTTGTTTAAAAGTGTATATATTTTCGATAATCATTCTCACTGGGCTAAATATAAAGCATAAGGATAAGGACATGGCGGACCCCGAAAACCGATTTGTCACTTAAACAGACCTGCAGTAATTCTAGCGCTGGTAATGAGGCATGCAATTTAATGTCCATTATGACGCATTTATTGAACGCTACATGGGCAGTCTGGATAAAACATTAAAGGTAGTGAATCCAGTGTCATCCTGCAGTCGTTATCTGTGTAATTATGACCAGTTAATAGGTAGTTATTGTAAATACAGTACATCGCGCATGTTCTAGACACATACCCATATTATGCATCTGGTCTGTCACGAATGTCAGGATATACCGAAATGCAAGACTTAAAGGAACTTAAAAGCGAATATTAAATTAAGATAGATCTAAACGGCCAAGTTCAAGAGAAGCAATTAAAATGAGAATTAATGTTCTGGCTATCGAAATAAAAATCGATCGGGGAAATTCATTCCAGCCATTCCACTCTGAAGGTGTGTAAGGCTGTGGGTCGTTGAGAGTAGATGGGAATGTCCCATGCTTAGAGGAGGTGCCGCATCAGGGCGAAAGTATAGACACGTTGTGATGTAGGTGAGTCACAGAGCTCATATTTAGAATAGGAGCACCAATGTTTCTCTCATAATAATGTTCAAACAGGCAAGCCTACTCTGCGGACGTACGTCTTACCTTCTACAACAGATATGTCGTCTTCCTAAATACTAATAGTTCCCTGTGCTCCGTACTTCCTATTTCTGATCCTACATTCAGAAATGGCCAACGGCTTGGCCGCGACGGAAAGTTTAGCCCCATTGGTGGCGACTGCTTGAGTGAAAAGCGTCCAGTCAAGTGACAAAAAGCTACTGGCCGTGCGACGACAGTGTAAGAGTGACATTTCGTCACTTGTTAGAGGGAAGGCGACATACTAAAGTGACAATACGTTAGCGGCCGTGCGACTGCAGTTGTAGAGTGACATTCTGTCACATGTTGAGTAAGAACGTCCGTTAAAGTGACAATACGTTAGTGGCAGTGCGACGGCTGTGAAAGAGTGAAGTAAAGAGGCGACCAAAGAACAAGCGCCAACGAGAAGGAAGGAAAACCAGCAAGAACAGAGAATGCGGGCCCGCAAGTGACTCAAAAACTGTGTGGGCAGGGGTGATTAACGTTTATTCATTGGATTTCATGTAAGTCACAAATTACCACATTTATTTATATGTATATGTATTAAAATTTTTGTTTCCAGGGAACCACAATTGATTCATGCTTTTTGACGAAAAGTCACATACCCTTTCGGGGTAAGGACCGCCCCATCAAAAGTGAAACGGTCGGTTCCTCACGATGAGACATACGTTCAGGCACGGATTCAGGCAACATTCCTTGGTTCATATTGCACTCCCCTGCAATGTCGATGCGATAGCGGTGAAATGTCTCTATCATAAAATGTTGACGAATGACTTGCTCAAACGTTTGCTCAAACGTTTGGCATGTTTCACTCTCTTTAAATATTGTAGTAATAACAGCAAGATCTCTCTCTATCTCAGTACGTTCACGAATCACTTGCTCGAAAGTTTTGTCATATCCCACTCCCCTGCAATGTCGAGGTGATAGCAGTTGGATCACTCTATCACAGTATGTTCACGAATCACGAATCACTTGCTGGAAAGTACTGTCATATTTCATTCTTCCGTAATGTCGAGGTGATAGCAGTAATATCTGTATCCCAGTATGTTCACGAATCACTTGTCCGAAAGTTTTGTCATAATATTCCAATGCCCTGACATGTTGAGGTGATAGCACTTGGATCTCTCTATCACAGTGTGTTTATGAATCACTTCTGCGAAAGGATTTCCACATTTCATTCTGTCGAGGCGATAACAGTATAGGATCTGTCAATCGCAGTACATTCACTTGCTGAATGTTTGTCTTATTCCTCTCCATTGAAGTGTGGAAGTTGTCAGATCTGTATTGTGTCAGAATACCTTCACGAATCTCTCTCGTCAAAATTATTCCTCTTCAATCGATTCGTAAACTTAATATTACATTCAAAAACGTTGATGAGGTCTTCGAGTAGTGTCGAGATTCTGATCAACGAGTAAATTAGTTGTGTGCTATTCTTTTTAGAGGGAACGTGCAGCTTCCTCAAAGTGTATTCGTGAAGACGTCGTGTTGGTGTTTTGGGTTTCCTTCTCGAGAGGTTTCATCAGACACTTTAATGTATCATAATACTTTCACTCATTTCATTTGGATTCTCTCTCGTTTAGCGTGATATTAAGCTACACTTCAGCATGCCACGCAGTTGAAAATCTCCTCTCTCTCTCTCTCTCTCTCATTTGATAGATCTCCTTCGAATCTGTCGAATGACCCACACCCGTCGAACAAGCACACCACATAAAGCTGTATTCGTCTGCCACATACTGATTGGAATAAACCAAGATATCATGAGGTTGAAAATGTTTCTCATCTGAGAGATCTCTACCAAACCAATCGCATCCGACGAAGAGATACCGGAAAACACAGATGGAAAAATACATGTTTTTGCATCTTCTGTCAATTTGGACTGTTTCACATACGAGACATCACCTCCAAATCAATGAAATCCTTTGATGAAACACGTAAAAAAACAGCTAAAACAGTACACGGTTTCACACATTGCCACATGCTGAAGAGTGTGTCGTTCGCATTTGCACGACTACCTTTCTAAACCTTAAGTTTTGAAACCCACACCTCGGCTCCATCCCATCGGGAATGCTGGATACTTCACATTCGAAGTATTCAAGTCGAGACCTTTAAAATGATGTATCACACGCCTACCGTCCTAAAACTTGAGTTTTGAGGCCGCACCTTCGGCCCCCACCCACTCAGGGATGGTCGGATACTTCAAATGCAAAATATTCAAGTCGTGAACTTTAAAATGATGTATCACATGACTACCTTTCTAAAACATGGGGTTTGAGGCCCCACCCCTCAGCCCCATCTATCGGGGAGGGTCAGATACTTTATATTCAAAATATTCAAGTCGAGACCTTTAAAATGATGAATCACCCGACAACCTTTCTAAAACATAAGTTTTGAGGCCCCACCCCAGAGTCCCCTCGGGTAGACGCAAATACCAAATATTCGGACTACATGCGTCAAGACCTTTAATATGATGTATCACATGCCAACCTTTCTATAACTTGAATTTTATATGCCCACGGCAAACTCCCCCCCCCCCCCCTCTCGGGGAGGGACAAATACCAAATATTCGGACTACACGCGTCTAGACCTTTAAAATGAGGTATCGCTTGTCAACCTTTCTAAAACTTGAATTTCTTTATGCCCCTCAGCCCCACCCTCTCGGGGAGGGACAAATAACAAATATTCGGACTACACGCATCGAGACCTTAAAATGATGTATCACACGAAATCTTTCTAAAATATGAGTTTTTGATGACCCTCAGACCCACCCCCGAGAAGAGTCGATCACCTCATTTAACCTTTACGCGCTGAAGCTCGAACACAGTTCTTAAACAGATAGCCTTGCCATCTGTTTCCATCTTATCTTCAACTGTCTGTTCTTTAACTTGCCTCGTTCGTAGTCATCCAATACTATAACCTTCTACCACCCTCGCAGTTGTGTACCATTAGTTTTTTGTGCTATTACTATTTGACTTGTAGCACTACTGCAGGCTTGCTAACTATCTCCGATTGAACGAACGACTAAAAACCCATCGAGCAAATAAGCCACAGAGTAATGGGTCGAACGAGTGACTCCACATACGACTCTTATCTTCAGCTCGGGAAAAAGTGGAGCCGAAGGCTAGACTTTTTCAAAAAGGGATTCCGTAGGGATTCAATAAAAGGTATTCTATAAGCGGGGTTCCATAAGTGAGATCCCAAGCCCTATATAGCTCCTATAAGGTGGTCTTACCATCGGTTTCAACCTTTCGTCCTATGACTAGCTTGTACTGTAGTACCGTATCCTATAATCTTCTTCTCCCCTTCTACCATTACTACTCTCGGCTTGCTAACTGCCACATATTACCTCTACCCTAGGCCAAGTCTTAGAATGTCAAAGAACCATCCATACCCTGCTAGGAGACTGGAAACAAAGCATACACCACACAGCAGTACATTTCATACAACCTATACCATATATGGGGTAGCACACCAGCCCAGGTGGATTGTTGTTCCAATGGTTAACATGGGACCTAAGTCGGTATAGACCGCCCATACTAGTCTACTGCACTACAGAAGACATTACCCCCACCCACAATAGCTCTTCTCCTGGCATTACGTTCCACCTATACCAGCCATAGGATAGCATGAAGCATTAGGTCGATTACTAGTACCAAGGGAAAAGTTGAACCAACAGGGATATAAAAACACGTTCTTTACTTCCTAACTAGACAACAATGGATTGCCCCTACTCAACAATACTGCTTGGCCTATCATTACGCAATACGTGTACCATTTGTGGGTCAGCACACCGTCATAGGTGGATAATGGTGCTGCTACCGTTCTAAACTACCAGGCCTTGCCCCTACCCACAATACTGGTTGTCCTAGCGATACGTACTATCCATACTAGTCAGAGGATAATTTGAAGCATTAGGTGGATTAATAGTACGAAGGGCTAACATGGGACCCCTAAGGTGAGGAGCGAACATCCCATACTGCCATACTAGGCGACCATGCATTACCACCACCCACCCTACAATACCGCCTGACCCAGCATTACATACTCCCTATATCAGTCATAGGACAGTACAAAGCAATCGGCAGGTTGATACAACAAGGGTTAAGATGGGATCTATGACGCTCATACTATACTACAAATCCAAACCACCAAGGACTATTTCGCAGTACCACACGAGACGAGGACCATGCATTACCCCATCCCACAATACTGGTTGACCTAGCATATCAGTCACAGGATAGTATAAAGCAATCGGCAGGCTGATACAACAAGGATTAAGATGGGATCTACAATGATATATAACGCCCATACTATACTGCAAATCCAAATCACCAAGGACTATTTCGCAATACCGCACGAGACGATGACCATGCATTACCCCACCCGACAATACTGGTTAACCTAGCATTACGTGCTATCTATACCAGTTGTAGGATAATATGAAGGTTGATTAGTAGTACCAAGGGCTAATAGTATACCAAAAGGGGTATATACCACCCTTACTATACTACGATATCAGTCCAGTACGAGAACTCCGACACACCCTGACCCGAAAGATGTCATACCACATTGTATATAGTTCAACGTTTTCTGACGTCATGGTACGCATAGTGACCTCACGACGTCCGTAGCAATGTCAACCAATTCGCAGAATTTTTTTTTTCTCGAGAAACCCCACCTTCACCATTAATTTCCATCATACCACACACTATATATCCATAGCCCTGTGTGTACATATATCACTGCACATGTCATAGCATACGATATATGCAGTACGTACATCGCGTGCAGGATTTGGTTAGGTTGCAACCCAAAAAGTCCGGTTCCTATGTGAATTTAACAATAGCAGCTTCCCCCAAAGTCCGGGTAATAGCGCACGATCGGGTACATGCTATACTACTAACCAATAATCGAATGGATAATTAATTTGTAAAAACAGTCTTCTAATAAACTGTAAAAACAGTCTCGTAATAATCTGTAAATACAGTTTACTAATCTGTAAAAACAGTTTATTAATCTGTAAAAACAGTCTCGTAATAAACTGTAAAAACAGTCTCGTAATAATCTGTAAAAACAGTCTCGTAATAAACTGTAAATACAGTTTACTAAACTGTAAATACAGTTTATTAATCTGTAAAAACAGTCTCGTAATAAACTGGAAAAACAGTCTCGTAATAATCTGTAAAAACAGTCTCGTAATAAACTGTAAATACAGTTTACTAAACTGTAAATACAGTTTATTAATCTGTAAAAACAGTCTCGTAATAAACTGTAAAAACAGTCTCGTAATAATTTGTAAAAACAGTCTCGTAATAAACTGTAAATACAGTTTACTAAACTGTAAATACAGTTTATTAATCTGTAAAAACAGTTTATTAAACTGTATAAACAGTTTATTAAATGAAAAGGTCCTGACCCTAATACGCTGCCGTACAAAACTGTAGAGCGAGAACCTAATGCAAAAATTATTGACCAGTATTATTTACCGCGGGTGGAACATTGTGAAACGTTCAATGGGGTAACACGGTGGATTAGCATAATATTTACAGATGAGATTTAATAATGCTTATTAACTAACTTTTTCAGAATAAATGTCAGAATAAATAGAGACTTGAGTCAATTCCACATTCTGATCTGAGTTATGTTCAAATTAATATTTTGACTTGCTGTGGAAAAAATACCAGAAATACATTCTCTTTATAGCCCATTTTTTAATGAAATTAATGACATTTCAACAGTATCTGTTTCAATACTTCCGCCCTTTATTTTTTACAGAGTGTTGTTGAGACGAATAATCATGCCAAATTAATAAAAAATATTTTAATTTCTTGTTATAATGATGGAATCAATTGCAGCTATGGCATATTCATAATTTCCATGACCACTTGTTACAATGCCCAGAATAACAGCAGCAATACCTTGGTGATATGTCTCATTCAAGTGCGATTTTAAATATCACCGCCATTTTGGCATCTGTCCCAATTATGATAGCATAACTTAGGCAGATGCCAAACCGGCGGTGTTATTAATCCTTTGAACTCCAGAGGCCATTTGTTTCGGTCAGATCACAAGCTAAAACTGCACGTTGAAAATATTAATTGGTCTACCTCCAGATAATAGAGTTGGACTCTTCCTATTGCTACCATGGAACTGGCATGGAATATACCACCAGGGTTCAAAGGGTTAAACATCTTCTTTGTTTTGTTTTTTTCATCTGTATTATTATTTTGTTTTGTTTTTGTTTTGTTTTTTTGTTTTTTTTTTTTTGGGGGGGGGGTTACCTCCCCTCTCCTCATATCAATAGGATTAGATAATTTTGTTTGAAAACAATAGAAGTGCTGTGTATAACAAATTGTGTTTTCTTTCAAATTTGTTAACCCTTTACCTAAGTAGCAGGCCGCATCCGCTAGTGTAGTTTACAAATTAAACAGTTGGAAAACATTTTGAAAACATTCTAACAAAACTATAACACTTTGCTGGTCCGAACTCATTGAGTTTGTTCCAATGAGGCGGACACAAGATATTGCTTTATTAAAACGTTTTGAGAAATGTAAAAAAAAAATAATTAAAATAACAATTTTTTACAGCCTATGCCTTCGGTAAAGGGTTAGCCCTTTTACTGCCATGCCCACTTTAGCCATATATGGAGGCCCTCTATGTACGCCTGTATGCGAGGAAGTTTAATAAAATTTATAACATACTTGAAACTCTATCATCTGATTAATTGTTGGAAAGGGCTCTCCAACAATTAATGAGATGGTAGGTAAGATCTGCACACACAGATAATCATCATCAGACAGGTGGCAATAGTCGCTTTCCGCAATATAACTGATAAGTCTGGTCTTGGGAAAATTAGTCTAAAGAATTGTTCATTAATTTTAACCACAAATCTTTATTTGGCATCTGTGAACTACTGCTGTCAGAATAAATAGAGACTTGAGTCAATTCCACATGCAGATCTGAGTTATGTTTAAATTAATATTTTGACAGTAATTTAGCTGTAATTATATATATTGGAATAAATGACAATAACTTGTGTAATTAAGTTACTTGATTGTTTGCAATGCAACTCTCACAAATATTAATATTAAATTTGTTGCTGTTGTGAACTCTGTACTTCAACACTTGTGCTGTCACTACCTGATGTAGTTTCATTCGCCGAGAAGATCTTTTTTATCTTACAATCAACATGTATTTTGTCTGTATTAACTCCGCAACTGTCGTGTATCCGACCCCCTGATACAGATGTTTGTAGCAGGGGGTCGGATACAAGCACCAGCACGTTCCTTTCGCGTGAGTTCCATTTTTCCTTTTTGTTCATCCGTACGAATAAATAGTTCGTTATATATTCGTCTACATTCTTGACTTATCCCCAATATATTGTAAGATAAAATGATTATTACCATTATGTGGATGTACAAAATATGTATCCGAGTCTCGCTCCGAGTTCTAAGGGTAAATCACAACTCGTCTTCGACTAGTCGTGATCTGCCCATAGAACCCTGAGCTCGAGTCGGATACATATTTTGTACATCCACATAATGGTAATAATCTCTATGTATCAAATCGGTCGCTTTTAGGTCATAATGTAATTAAGTAGGATAGTTAATATGTGAATTTGCAGGTAGACCAATCAATATATACAGGCCAACAATGCGTTAAACATGAAAAAATAAATAAACAGAACGACACACGCGTGTGAATGTGTTAATCAATATGGCACAAGTACCAGCACGGAAGAATAAAATGAAAGGCTGTACGTGGAATCTGTGTTTATTAATGCCTTCACGTCTATAAAAACAATTATTAGAAAGACACTCAGCAATTTATTTGACAACTATCAACAAAAAGAATACACTTTATCGCCTAACAAATTTGCGAGTGGTACTTGTGTTACTATTTTGTTCCCTTAGTTTCAATGTGTTCTATGTGCCTACTAGCACATAGAACACTTTGGAACTAAGGGGCCGATTTTTAGCTATCGCTAGCGATTCAAATTGTAATTGCGGTGAACAATTTGAAGAATTTACATTGAAATTTCTTTTCTGTTTAAAAATAGTCGGTCAAACATTTTCATTTTCTGCGCGGTTTAGTGTTGCTGTAGGATTTCAAAGAACAGGCATGTAATAAAACAAAGGAACATACATTTTAAGACCTACCCTAAATTTCAACAGTTGTGATAGAAATAGAACAATTATTGGGGATTATGTCATACACAGTGCAGGAACACAATACCCTGATGTCATTATCTTCATTCATAAAAAATCTATTCTTAGACACAGAAAAATTTTAAAACATACGCTGTTAAAAACTGTACCCAATCCTGTTATTCAGCGAACAATTCAATAAAAGGAGTAATACTGTTAGATAAATTGGTTATTACTGCCATGTGAGTTTCCAAGATGCTGTACTGAAGTTGAGACTTCGCCTTGGGATCACATATCGGTCGCTTTTAGGTCATAATGCAATTAAGTTGGACAGTTGATAAGTGAATTTGCAGGTAGACTAATCAATAGTTTTGAAAATATTAATTGGTCTACCCCCCATTGACGCAAATACACTCTTCCAATTGATGTCATTGAAATAACATGGACGATTCCACCAGTGTTCAAAGGGTTACAGTTAACTGTGATCCAAACCGTCAAAATTAAATTTCACTGCATAGAGTTGAAGTAGCGAAATTAAATATTCTAGTACTACTGAACTCAAATGGAAATTTGAAACTAATTTAAAAATGCGACTCCAAATATCGGAGATATTACGTCAATACCATCAGTGGTTACTAGATTTGTTTCATCACCTCGTAGATTTGGAACAGTCATAAATCAATTCTTATGTTTATTCCTTTTATAAAACAGAATTATTTCATAACCTGGCAGGATATCGAGTTGGCCTATCTTCAAGGGACTGCCTGGACTAAGCATAATTCCGTCAAGTCCTAAGATACAACTCGCACTTGAGTTGGGGAAACGTCTATTTATAGAACATAAATAAAAATTACAGAATGTGAATATAGATTCTGGAAAATCGAATGTAGTGCGTAATATCAGTGTCCTATGTTTAAATGTCACATGATCAGCTGGTATTCATGGAATAAATCACATGATCAACTGGTACTCATAGGAAAATAACATCACCCGAGAATCCACTGACAATACAATGTTTATTGAAGAAAATTCTCAGTTGTGGTGTGAACATTTACCGTTGAAATAAACACACGCCTTCATCTTGGTGCAAAAACTGCACTGGCTTTGATTCTTTGAATGACTTCCTCGATATTCACTTCCCGACCCGAAATCAATCTCATTATGAAACTAACCAAGTAATAACCTCCTTATTTATTAACCCCAAGAAAATAATTACAAAATATTTTTAGATCTGTTACATTTTTCTGACAAAGTACGAAGTTTCATTTTATCCTAGTTCAACTATACGAACGTCTCGCCTTCGCCTTTGTCTTCGCCACTGGAGAGGCCGCGACGTTCGGATAGCTGCATTATCTGTGCTGCCACTTCGACGAATCTCGGCTTCCGACTCCGAATCTTAAGTTTACGTTGAATTTCTTTACAATCTCGTCTTTGTTTTCTTCCTCAAAAACAATACTTACTAATTGCCGTCATTGATTCCTCGTCATTCAAAGTCTCCACTTCAGACCAGTCCATTATATAACACCAGTCTTCTCAATTGCATTTGGCGAGTAACTGTGTCGAAGTAAACTTGTAACGACACATCAAAAGGAACAACTCTGGATTGGTTCGTATCTGTTCGACGTCATATCGGCCGAGCTTGATAATGGGCAATAGTTAATAAATAATTACCCAAATTGTCCTGAACAATCTCCGCGTGAAAAAATGCCATTCCATTTGATGACAGTACTTACCCACCGGCGTATGCCCACATTGCACTGTAGAAAGCCAACGTTATGCGGCCCACACTCGTCTCACTGCCTTGAAATCCATCTGATAAGTTAGATGTGTCAGCTGAAAAATAAATTAGTTATGCAGAAAACAGCTAAATGCTGAATCGTGTAACACTGACAACATGTCTACTGTGGTGATAGTGTGGAGTAATTGCAGAAAGCATGGACTGAATGCGAATGTATTATGGAAATGTATTTCATTTTCAACGCAACTTGGAACGCTGTTCCACCGGGGCGACTCGTGAGTTTATGGGGCTCCTAGACTAGCTAACAGCAGGAGCCTCTGTATCCATCGCGCCGACGATGGCGTGCGAGAATGTTTAACCTTTTGAACCCGAAAGGTCACTTTTCGGGCCCAGGATCTTGATACGATCTGAATTCATAAAGTAGATAGTTGCTCAGTGAATTTATGTGGTAGACCAATCAATATTTTCAATGTGCAGCTCCAAGGCTGATTGGTCTACCTCCAAGTTCCGAATATAGACTGTACCAGTTGGGGACTATGAACCGGCGTTGAATATTCCATCATAGTCCAAAGGGTTAAGATTTGGGGAAACACTCTCCAACTGCTTGGCTCTAATCTGGAGACCTTAAGAGTCACCATTTCGTCAATCACCATTCGTCAATACCCCATTCGTGAGCACGAAATGCATCACAAATTATATTTTGTCTTGATATCTCTCCCTGTCATTTTTATCTTTGTATTCTCGTTATTCACGTTGCGACTTGTCAAATCTTGAGATCAAGATCAGTTGATATGCGACTTGCCAAATCTTGAGATCTGGAGCACCTGTGGTTGTGGCCCACGTGACGTTTTCTACCTATTTCTAACGGCTGGGCTGCCACAACATCTTTTCACCTAGACACCAACTCGATTTAAGTGACAACGAAAAGCAAAAGGAAGGTTTCACCTCAACGCGGAAGTCTATATACAGACATATTTCATGTCCTCTGTAATGTTACATTGTTTTACAGTTACTTCTTGGGTATAACTTCTTTTCTTTTGTTATTTTCTTAGTAAAATCCCATCCTTGTTTGTCACGTACTGTAACTTACCGTGGTTTGAGTACATTCGTATTTCAAAATGACATTTTCTCGGCATGGCTGTGATCAACATGCTCGCGTTTTGTTTTGGGCGCATAAATCCTTTGTTGTGGTGTTGGCGGTACGTACCTTGTTACTTTCGATGAAATATTTGATTGATGTAATCTAATTTTTGTGGCAATTTTCCGCATCATACTGCAATGTTCTGGTCAGAGAGCGCTATCACTGACCCGATCAGTCCCATAAATAAATACACATTCTGTAATTCTGCTACAGTTTTTCAACTTAGTATGTATATTGATCCTAGTAGATATATGTAGCTTTGCTGTGACATAAACCGATTTCAACTCACGAACACGAATGCACAGAATACTTTTTTGGTGACATATCAACACGCAGTTATCAAACAACGGCTTACCTGCACAAACCTGAATTGAAGGTATATTTGCTGAATTTTCGGTTCAATATCACAGGAACTGGTTCAACAATAAAAGAGGCAGTTTTCCAAACGGGAGTGTGGGATGTGGTGGAGCGGTTAGACCTCGCCAACGGTGGGGTTTAGGGCTGTACCCCCCCCCCCCTGATTTCCCCCTTGGCGTCACCATTGATGGATAGGTGAATAATTTCACGGTTAAATTAAATAGGTGAATAAATCTAGATTCTGGACAAAGTGTGGGGTTCTACAGTTGCGTGCCTAAGATCTAAACAAATAAGACAAAAAACGTTCCCTTCTTCGAGGTATCAACATAACTGATATTTATTCAGTTTATTAAATGAATAATACGAGGATGTGGCAGCAAAGGTTGGTACCCCCGCCAACTAACAATGATGTCCTGTTGGCGGCGAAGCAATCTCGTGCGATCATTCTTAACCCATTCATACGTATGTGCGGTTCTGTGTATTGACGATTCGAAAATCTTCGAATCACCGAGACTCGAATCGAATAATTGGGACGATTTCGAGTCGATTCTCGGAACTCTACATAACCCAAATTTAGCGCGCCAAAAGAATGCTGCAAGTGTAATAGCCTGAGGTGTAAAAACATCCCAGAAACTAGATTTTTTGGAGAAATCCACAGAAAATGGGAATTTTAAGCTTTTAAGGGGTATATCTCCTTACCCAGTCAAAAATAGGTTAAGACCTCGATTTTTGAATACCCTTACTACTTACAAAAACATTTCCCTATCAGTTTTGCGTCCGGTAAAGGAAGTTACGTTTCCCTGTGGCATTCCCATTTGATGTTGTTTGTATCCAAAATTAGACTATTTTTTCAAAGTTTGACATTTAGCAGCCCATGGAAGGTTAACAGATGCTTACCGGAATATTTTATCCATGCAACTGGTAATTTGACACCAAGACCTATCAATGGCCATTTTCTCTTAAAAACGTACAAGATGTTTGTAAAGAAATCCAGGGAAAACATTAATTCTTTAAACTTTTGATTGGTATTGCTATTAATCACCCCAAAGTGGGTTAATGCTTGGTTTTCTGAATACCCTTATTACTTACAAAAATGGTCCACGGTGAATTCCACTTCCAACAAATGATATCATGTTTATCTCTTGGGTGTGCATTGGGTGCTGTGCGTGTCCGAATACAGCCCACTTCAACAAAATTACGATGCTTGGCAGCCTGAAGAGGACGAATAACTCTCAATGGAATATTTTGTCCAGGCAGCTTGTAATGTCACACAAAGACCTGCGAATAGTCAATTTCTCTTGAAAACCTACAAGATGTTTTTAGAGAAATCCACCAAAAATGGGAATTTTAAGCTTTTAAGGTGTATCTCTCTTTAGCCTGCCCAAAATGGGTTAAGACTTCGACTTTTGAATACCCTTATTACTTACAAAAATGTTTCCGTATAAATTGTGCGATCGATAAATGAAAGCACTTTTTTGTGGCGTACCTATTGTGTGCTGTTGCTGTCCAAAAACATCCCATTTTATCACAATTTTGTCTTTCAAAAGCCTGTGGAGGATTAACAAATGCTCCCTGGGGTATTTTGTTCATGCAACTTCTATTATCGCTCCAAGACCTACGCGTGGCCAATTTTTCTTGCAAATTTACAAGACTCGTTTAGAGAAATACACAGAGAAAATGAATTTTTTAGCTTTTGAGGGGTATTGCAGTTTAACCTGCCCAAAACGGGTTAACGCTTGGTTTTTTGAAAACCTTTATTATTTGCAAAAACGATCCACGGTATATCCAACTTCCAATAGATGAAATTATGTTTATCTCTCGTGCGTCGTTTTGGAGCTTTATGGGCACGAAAATCATCAAAATTTCGATGTTTGGCAGCCTGTGGATGGTTAACATATGCATCGCCTAATATCTCTTGTATATGAATGGTCGTGCCACAGACAGGTCTAACAATGGTGAATGTTTAAAAAAAACCTACAAGACGCAGTTCTAGAAAGTGCCTATAAACCTTACTTTTGACAGTTTGTTGCCAATTCTGGCGAAATGATGGTTAAATCGAAAATTCCGCTTGTGTACTTTTTTAGATTGTGTACCCCTTGTGTGAAAATCGGTTCGAAAATGGCTTCTGAATCATATGGACAAGATGTGTGAAACAAAATGCCCCCCCCCCAAAAAAAAAAAAAAACAAATAAATAATAATCCGTAGAAAAACAATAGTCTTTTCTTGAGGGAAAAACCTAAATATAGAATATTTGAGTTGTCAAATACCCGAAGAAATCTGGATAAATATGTTAGTGCAATAACATGCTTGAGAGAAGTTGTCTGTGCATGGGCTGCTAAATGTCAATGGGTTCATTATGATATAGAAAAATTTATAGAGAAACAAAATAGAAGGGAATGTAACTTTACGTTCCGTACCTTGAATCATTTGGTGCTCCTTGAGAAGAAAGTATGCAAGGTTTCTAAGACACCCAGCTGGTCCTTGATAAAAATATTGCCAAGCCCACTCAAGTTTTGGTCAAGTCAATCGAAAAATGGAATATTTCAGAAACAGTACCTTCGGCAGGGGGGTGGGGGGGGGGGATTAATAAAAAAAACCCGGAATATTTTAGAAACATACCTTCCGCAGTGTGTCCTTGAACTCTTCTTCTATCAAAATTTTCTCCGTGTGAGATGGGATGATATTAGGAGAGTAAAAGAAGAGACACTTGGTAAGACCGTGAGAGTACCCCGAGAATTCGAAAATTCCCGAATTACCGGGACTCGAATCAAAACGCAGGTGCATTTTCGACTCGAATCAAATGTAGGACCTTCACTGAACCCTAGTTTTGTTTCCATTAAAACAAGTTGTTTAGGGAGAAGGGAGTGACTACAACATATTAAAAGTTTGTTCGGACAGGCCGTTGATAAACAATCCATACATAGGCTTCACCACTGTAAAAACGAATTGCAATGTATCTTATGTCCTTTGGGTCGAGAAAAAGAATGATCCTAATCTTTTTATAAGCACCAGACAAAAAAAAAAATACACTGAAGCCGCACTTTGACCGGACAGCCATGCACTTTCAAGACTGACAGACACAGTTTAGAAAATGGAATAATTTGACTGTGTGAAACACACAGACTATTGTTTTTGCACGGTTTCTTCTTCTTCTTCTTCTTCTTCTTCTTCTTCTTCTTCTCCTTCTTCTTCTTTTCTTCTTCTTCTTCTTCTTCTTCTTCTTCTTTTTCTTCTTCTTCTTCTTCTTCTTCTTCTTCTTCTTCTTCTTCTTGTCTTCTGTCTTCTCAGCACTTTTTTGTTCGCAAGACAACTAGAACACGAATTTCCCTATCTCGTCAATTTTTGGCATGCTGATAGACAGTCACAGGTTCTCAGCCACCTATGTTTGTTTTCAGATTCCTGGGGTATCAGTGGTGTCTGTAGGGGTGTTTTGAAAGTGGGTCACGCCCATATCTCAGGCGTGGTAAGACGTATAGACCTGGGACCAACACCAAACGAGTCCACACTCGATGGAGACTCAAAATATGGGTCATGGTCACGGAGGTCACCTAAGGGTCATTAAGTGCATTTTTCATAATTGCTAGATGTCACATTTTTTGAACCCCTAAAGCATTCCTGATGTACACACATGCATTTTGACGTAAAAAAGTGGGCACTGCAGAAATTTTTGAAAGTGGGTCACGCTCATATCTCAAGCATGGTATGACGTATGTACCTGGGACCAACACCAAAATGAGTCGACACTCGATCGATATTCAAAATATGGGTCAAGGTCACGGAGGTCACCTAGGGGTCATTAAGTGCATTTTTTCGTAATTGATAGAAATCACATTTTTTTCTGTCCTCCTAAATCATTCCTGACGTAAACACATGCATTTTGACATAAGAAAGTGGGTGTGTCCAAAATTTTTGAAAGTGGGTCACGCTCATATCTCAAGCATGGTATGACGTATGTACCTGGGACCAACACCAAAATGAGTCGACACTCGATCGATATTCAAAATATGGGTCAAGGTCACGGAGGTCACCTAGGGGTCATTAAGTGCATTTTTTCGTAATTGATAGAAATCACATTTTTTTTTGTCCTCCTAAATCATTCCTGACGTAAACACATGCATTTTGACATAAGAAAGTGGGTGTGTCCAAAATTTTTGAAAGTGGGACACGCTCATATCTCAAGCATGGTATGATGAATGAACCCTTGACGAGCACCAAATGAGTCGACACTTGATGGAGATTCAAAATATGGGTCAAGGTGACGAACGTCACCTAGGGGTCATTGAGTGCATTTTTCATAATTGCTAGAAATCATATTTTTTGACTCCCCAAAGCATTCCTGACGTACACACATGCATTTTGACGTAAAAAAGTAGGCGTGGCCAAAACTTTTGAAAGTGGGTCACACTCATATCTCTAGCATGGTATGACGTATGGACCTGGGAACAACACCAAATGAGTCGACACTCGATGAAAATTCAAAATATGGGTCAAGGTCATGGAGTTCACCTAGGGGTCATTAAGGGCATTTTTCGTAATTGCTGGAAATGACATTTTTTGACCCCCTAAAGCATTACTGACGTACGCACATGCATTTTGACGTAAAAAAGTGGGGGTAGCCAAAATGTTTGAAAGTGGGTCGCACTCAAATCTCAAGCACGGTATGACGTATGGACCTGGGACCAACACCAAATGAGTCGACACTCGATGGAGATTCGAAATATGGGTCAAGGTCACGGAGGTCACCTAGGGGTCATTAAGTGCATTTTTCGTAATTGCTGGAAATCACATTTTTTGACCCCTAAAGCATTCCTGACGAATACACATGCATTTTGACATAAAAAGTGGGCGTGGCCAAATTTTTTGAAAGTGAGTCACGCTCATGTCTCAAGCATGGTATGACGTATGGACCTGGGACCAACACCAAATGAGTCGACACTCGCTGGAGATTCAAAATATGGGTCAAGGTCACAGGTCACCTATGGGTTATTGAGTGCATTTCTCATAATTGCTCGAAATCACATTTTTTGACCCCTAAAGCATTACTGATGTACACACATGCATTTTGACATAAAAAAGTGAGCGTGGCCAAAATTTTTGAAAGTGGATCACGTTCATATCACAAGCATGGTATGACGTATGGATCTGGGACCAACACCAAATCAGTCGACACTCGATGGAAATTCAAAATATGGGTCAAAGTCATGGAGGTCACCTAGAGGTCATTAAGTGCATTTTTCATAATTGCTGGAAATCACATTTTTTTTGTCCCCCTAAAGCATTCCTGACGTACGCACATGCATTTTTACCTAAAAAAGTGGGGGTAGCCAAAATGTTTGAAAGTGGGTCACGCTCATATCTCAAGCATGATATGACGTATGGACCTGGGTACAACACCAAATGAGTCGACACTCGATGGAGATTCAAAATATGGGTCAAGGTCACGGAGGTCACCTAGGGGTCATTAAGTGCATTTTTTGTAATTGTTGGAAATCACATTTTTTGACCCCCTAAAGCATTCCAGACCTACACACATGCATTTTGACATAAAAAAGTGGGCGTGGCCAATTTTTTTGAAAGTGAGTCACACTCTTGTCTCAAGCATGGTATGACGTATGGACCTGGAACCAACACCAAATGAGTCGACACTCGATGGAGATTCAAAATATGGGTCAAGGTCACGGAGGTCACCTAGGGGTCATTAAGGGCATTTTTCGTAATTGCTGGAAATCACATTGTTTGACCCCCTAAAGCATTCCTGACGTACACACATGCATTTTGACATAAAAAAGTGAGCGTGGCCCAAATTTTTGAAAGTGGGTCACGCTCATATCTCAAGCATGGTATGATAAATGGGCCTGGGACTAACACCAAATGAGTCGACACTTGATGGAGATACAAAATATGGGTCAAGGTCACGGATGTCACCTAGTGGTCATTAAGTGCATTTTTCTTAATTGCTGGGAATCATTTATTCATTTAATCATTTATTGATGTTTAAGGTCCATATTTATGCACAATGGCCAATCATGACCGTGACAGTTTTATGGCTGGAGGAAGCCGGAGTACCCGGAGAGAACCACCGAGCAACGATGAGCAGCTGCCAGCTCCCCAACATCGTAACTCCACACAGCAGCACAGGCAGGGTTAGATTGGTTGAAGACATGCGTACCGTCGACGTGCAGTACGTCGTAGTACACGGCGTCATCGTGCCCCCACGTGGGCAGTGGGGTGAAGTGTCTTGACAAGGACACAACGCGGATGCCGCAGGTGGGATTCGAACCGAGAACCTCTCGGCTTGCAGCCTGCACCTCTACCTACTGATCCACCGCGCCCCTGCTGGAAATCACATTTTTGTTACCCCTTAAAGCATTCCTGACGTACACACATGCATTTTGACATAGAAAAGTGGGCGTGGCCAAATTTTTTGAAAGTGAGTAACGCTCATGTCTCAAACATGGTATGACGTATGGACCTGGGACCAACACCAAATGCGTTGACACTCGATGGAGATTCAAAATATTTGTCAAGGTCACGGAGGTCTCCTAGGGGTCATTGAGTGCATTTCTCATAATTGCTCGAAATCACATTTTTTGACCCCTAAAGCATTACTGATGCACACACAAGCATTTTGATGTAAAAAAAGTGGGTGTGGCCCCTGCTGGAAATCACATTTTTTTTACCCCTTAAAGCATTCCTGACGTACACACATGCATTTGGCATAGAAAAGTGGGCGTGGCCGAATTTTTGGAAAGTGAGTAACGCTCATGTCTCAAACATGGTATGACGTATGGACCTGGGACCAACGCCAAATGAGTTGACACTCGATGGAGATTCAAAATATTTGTCAAGGTCACGGAGGTCTCCTAGGGGTCATTGAGTGCATTTCTCATAATTGCTCGAAATCACATTTTTTGACCCCTAAAGCATTACTGATGCACACACATGCATTTTGATGTAAAAAAAAGTGGGTGTGGCCAAATTTTTTGAAAGTGGGTCACGCTTATATCTCAAGCATGGTATGATGAATGGACCCGGGACTAACACCGAATGAGTCGACACTGGATGGAGATTCAAAATATGGGTCAAGGTCAGGGAGGTCACCTAGGGGTCATTGAGTGCATTTTTCATAATTGCTGAAAATCACATTTTGTTTCACCCACCTAAAGCATTCCTGACGTATACACATGCATTTTGACATAAAAAAGTGGGCGTAGCCAAAATTTTCAAAAGTGGATCACGGTCATATCTCAAGCCTGGTGTGATAAATGGACCTGAAACTAACACCAAATGAGTCAACACAGTCGAAAATCGATAGATGTTCAAAATATGGGGTAAGGTCATGGAGGTATCCTAGGGGTCATTGAGTGCATTTTTTCGGAATTGCTGGAAATCACATTTTTTGACCCCCTAAAGCATTCCCGAAGTCCATACATGAATTTTTACGTAAAAAAGTGGACATGGCCCAATTTTTTTAGGGTGAGTTATTCTCATATCTCAAGCATGGTATGACGAATGGACCTGAAACTAACACCAAATGAGTCAACACTCAATAGAAGTTCAAAATATAGGTCAAGGTCGCGGAGGTCACCTAGGACTCATTGAGGCCATTTTTCAGAATTAATGGAAATCACATTTTCTGACCCTCCTAATGCATTCCCGAAGTTCAAAGATGCATTTTTACTTGAAAATAGTGGATGTGGGCAAAATTCTTGAGAGTGGGTCACACTCATATCTCAAGGATGATATGACCCATAGACATGGGACCAACATCAAATGAGTCAACACTCCATAGAGGTTCACAATATGGACAGGGTTACTGAGGTCGCCCATGGATAACTAAGTGCATTTTTTAGTATTGCTGGAAATCACACTTTTGGACACCTAATGCATTCTCTTAACAAACCTTTTCAATGCTGTGCACATATATGCCTTTTCTGGTTTCTAAGAAGAATTGTTCTGATTCCTTTATGAATATCTGTAAATGATGTTTACGAACATCCCTTCCTGATTTGTTTAAAAATATGTTACTCCCGAAAATAACCCTCCATAAATTCTATTTCTATATAGTTTTTTCCCCGATAGATATTTTAACCCTTTTCTTACGATTGAATTTACTGGATGCAGTAAATTCTATTTTTCAAGCATTAACAGTATTTTCTATTTCAATGAGTTTTGTCTGATAGATTCTTTACTGTTCTACTGAAATGTGGCACACATGTAGAGCTTCATTAGAAGTTTCTAACCTGGATCATGGCATTTCTGAAGTTTTTCGTTTTCTTCCAAAACCGTGCAAAATGTTGTCACAGTGTTACGTTTTGCCACAATTCTCAAACAAAACCCTGGACGATTTGGCTGGAGCTTTCATAATATTTGTAGCATGACTTACTACATCTGACTACATAAGCTGTATTACCCACGTTGCTCCCTTTTGACCTAAAAATTCCGAGCAAAGTGCAATTTTGGAAAAACCTGGTCAATTTTCACATGCGATTTCTCAGCACTGCGGCCACATATTTTCAAAACGTTTCCTATGAGAAGTTTGGGCATCCATCCCAGAATAATGTGGCTGTTATATATTCTATTCAAAGTTTTAACCTTCAACCCGTTTCCAAGCCTTGAATTCGAGTACCCTTAACTTGTTCATAAAAATGGCTCATTTTTAGTTCATTTTTCTTCCATTTACAAATGGCATATCGAAAAATGATTTACATGTTCGTATTCGCAATTACCTATTGAGCATATTTTTGTTGTACGTTTGGTTGTAACGTTTAACCATATGCCCATTCTGTTTACATAAAGGTAGATGCTGTCCAAAAAACTCACCCTTTTTCAGAATTTGGTACGATTAAGTGACAATTTATTCCATTCCTAATTGATTGAGTGTTGAATGTTTTCAATGGCTGCATGCAGCAGTCATGTATATGGAAACTTTTGTTCTATATGTGAGTATTAAAAGTTTAACCCTTAGCAGATTTGAGACTCCCACATGGGTACTGTCTGAATAAGTGTGATTTTCGTAATATCTGAAAATTCTGTTGACATTCAAATTCACAGTTCAAGTCCAAGAAGATTTTCTATTATAAGGTAGCTGTAAAGTTTAACCCAATCCATGTTTCGGGTGCTTGAAGATAGGTGCCGTCGAAAATAACTCCATTTTTCACAATTTGGTAAGTTTAAGTGGCAATTTACTCCATTCCTAATTGATTGGGTGCTGAATGTTGTCTATGGGTGCATGCGGCTAGCAAAGTATGACAACTTTTGTTTTACATGTTATTATTAAAAGTTTAATCCTTGGCAGATTTGAGAGTTCCCAAGTGGGTACTGTTGAAATAATTATTATTTTCGAAAAATCAGTCCCTGAATATTGGTAAGCATGCAGTGATCTTTCGGTCCTATATAAAGGTGCAAATAGTTAAAGTTGAACAGTTCATCAGACAGAAATAATGCCAAACTCGGCCGTTGACATGTATATAATGAATGGAAATTTCATTGCATTGAAAATAAAGTGGGAACGAACAGTTCCAACAGTTTCCACGTGGTCAGAACACTGGATTTTATGCCAAAATGTCGGCCAGGCTTCGTAGAACAAGTTCTGAAAATTGCAAGTCGCTGCCTTCAGCAGTCCGGACACAGTTCGTGTATGTTTGAAGTGCTATTTTAATGTCTAATATGCAAATTTTCATGAACCTTTTCCCGCTAAAAAAACAACTCACCGCCGTTTTCTTTTCACTTTTTACTTCCGACGATTCTCAAAGGTTTCAAGGTTGCCATGGGATCCCTGGGTGCTGTTCTTAAAGAAGCTACTTCGATTTACAGCCATCTCTCCGTCAGTCAAGCTCTATTGTAACTTTTAAGTGGACCTACCCCAGAGAGGGGGCACCACGAGAGACTGTACCCATTCCCGCCCTCTTCTTTGGCTCCGGCTTGAAAAAAGACCAAATTCAGAAAATTACCTCCTCTCTTCAAAAACACTATATGTCAGCGAATTCTCCGCGGATTTCCACGAAATTTTCACTCAGCATTCACGAATAGTTGCTCCACCGGATGCCTGGAAGGGCGACACGAATTGCGCATTTCCGCAAGTCCAATTCGAAAAGAGCGTATGCGCATGCGCGTGAGGCTCCCACGGGCTACGCGCTCGGTTGTTGGATTTTTCAGGCACAGGTCGAGTTGGGAAGAGCTTATAGAACAAACGTTAACAATTTCGAGTCGCTACTCAAATCCACTCTCCACAATCTACTGTACATGGAACGGAGTGTATACTTTTTATGACCTGCCGGCAGTCATAACCACCCTTCTAGTTTTATATCATTTTATTAATAAACGTTTAACCCTTTTCAGATTTGAGAGTTCCCTCCACGGTGTTTTCACCCGGTCACAGGACTCAAGAAAGATACTAAACTGTCGAGCGGGGATAGTAGAACACATTCTCAGAATTTCAAGTGGCTGCCTTGGATGGTCTGGTTACAATTGGCGTATGTCCTTGTTATGCCCACAACGAATAGTCAGGGGGCATACTGTTTTACCCCTGTCTTTCCCTCTATCATTCTGCATATAGAGTACATTGTTTGTCCGTCTAACCCCTCTTATTAGCTCATCTTGACAAAGTCAAACTGAGCTAATCTCATCGCTCTCCGTCCGCCGTCCGTCGTCCGCCGTGCGTCAACACCATTTTGTGGTTTTCTTCTCCAAAGCCACTGGTCCAATTCAAGTGAAGGTTTGTGTGTGTGACGGTCTTGTTCAACTCAACATGCTCAGTCCCATAGGAAGGGAATGGGAAAATACTCCAAAATATTTTTAAAATCTTCTTCTCAAGAACCAATGTGTACAGTGACTTGATATTTGCTATGGAACTTCCTTTTGGGGTGTAGAATCAAGTAGTTTTTTTCAAACGAAGTTCGTGAAGCAATAATTGGATTTGTAACGGGAGGGTGAGATTTTTTACACCGCCCAAAATTTCTATTTACTGAACCGGTGATCCAGTATGAACCAAATTTGGTATGTGGTATTATTGGGTCATAAGGACTTGACCCTTGCAAAAAAAAAAAAAATCCCGCATCTTCATGGAAACCCTGGGAGATAAAAATAGAAATATTTTCAAACGGCCATATTTCCGAAACCACACAGCTGAACTACACCGAACAGAGAGCTGTTATTTGGTATGAAGTATCCTTAGGACCAGTAGAATTGCTTGGTTAAAAAATTGCCATCGGCTATGTTAGGGTGTTTTGTAATGGGCCTCGAAAAAAGTGCTGAGTCAGCATATTTGCAAACATTTAAAAAAAAATCTTTTTCCCCAGAACCAGTTATCAGAATCTTTTGATATTTGGTATACCGCATTCATAGGGGGGTGAGATACAAGTTTGTTGAAATAAAGCTCATTGGTTTATATTTGGGCTCACTACAGGAGCCCGAATTTTTGACATAGTATTATATGGGGAATATTCTTTAAAAATCGACTTCTTCAGAACCACCAGTCGAAATCTCTTAATGTTTGGTATGCATCATTGTTACGAGGGTCAGATTCACGATTGTTCAAACCAAGTCCCTAGGTTGATATTTGGGCTTCCCACAGAAGCCCAAATTTTAACTTTGTTCAATATGGGGGGGGGGGGGGGGGCAGTCAGAATGCTTTCATATTTGGTATGCAACATCTCTAAGAGGGTCAAATTCAAGTTTGTTCAATTCTGATCCCTAGGTATATATTTGGGCTCGCTATGGTAACCCAACTTTTTACTTAGTGCAATATGAGGAAATTTCTTTAAAAATCTTCTTCTTCAGATTCACCAGTCGGAATGCTTTCATATTTGGTATACATCTCTAGAGGTGGGGGGGGGGGGCAGGGGGAGGGGGGAGGTTCCAATTTGTTCAATTCGAGTGCCTGGGTTAATATTTGGGCTCCATATGGGAACCTGAAATTTAACTTAGTACAATATGAGGAAATTTCTTCAAAGATCTTCTTCTTCAGATCCACTAGTCAGAATGCTTTCATATTTGGTATACAACATCTGTAGGGGAGGGGGGGGGGGGGGCGGGCCAGACTCAAGTCAATTGTTCAGATCGGATCCATAGGTTAATATTTGGGCCCGCTATGGTAGCCCAAATTTTAACTTGATGCAATATGAAGAAATTTCTTTAAAATTTCTCCTCAGATCCCACAGTCAGAATGCTTTCATATTTGGTACACAACATATCTAGGGAAGTCAGATTCAACTGTGTTCAAATCGAGTGCTTGGGTTAATATTTGGGCTCCCTATGGATCCGGAATTGGCCATTTTGCTGAAGAATTAAAAAAATTGTATTCAGTACCCTCTAGAGGTGTGTAACTAAGATTAATCCACAAAGGTTGTATCAAGGGGCTTCATTGGGGAGCTCTACATTTTACTTCATGATCAACTGAAGAAAAGGCATGATGCCCTTATTATTTTTGTCACCCCTGAAGGACTCAAGAATTGAGAGTGTAGCCTATGGAGATGGCTTGCTTAATGTACTCTATATGCCTTTTCGGGTTTCGCAGAAAAATTGTTCTGATTCCTGTAAGAAAATTTTCTCCATGAAGAATTTCACAAAAAGCAGTTAGGGAGTAAGCTGTGACTGTCACATACAATAACATGATCTGTTTATTTAATCTCATTGTACAGAATTAATTCCCAAACCAAGTTAATATAAAAACAAACAACTTAATCATGAAGAATTCCAGTGTACATGTAATTGTAAAACTACACTGACGATTTGTTATTGAAATCTATCACAATACTGCCAGGATGCCGGTAGAAGATGCAATGAAATTCCCATTCATTATATACATGTGAACGGTCGAGTTTGGCATTATTTCTGTCTGACGAACTGTTTAACTTGAACTATTTGCACCTTTATATAGGACCGAAAGATCACTGCATGATTACCAATATTCAGGGACTGATTTTTCGAAAATAATAATTATTCGTTTCCCACTTTATTTTCAATGCAATGAAATTTCTATTTATTATATATATGTCAACGGCCGAGTTTCCTGATGTATCCTATTCTTTGAAACTGAAAATAAGCTTTCCATAGGAACCTGTGATGTGAAATCACATGGGGCGGGATACCGGACAGGCAACTCTCTCTCTCTCTCTGGCCTATTTATTTTCCCCAAACTATCTTGTTTTTGTGTTTGTACACAATTTGCATGCAACCTCACACAGGGCTTGCAATCTAGAAATTCGACAGGCTTGTGAAAAAAGTTGGTTTAATAATTTAATTGCTAAATCCTTGTTTCTGGTTGACAGATCTCCCAAGGGAAGGTTACAGGGAAATTTTACATTTCGTATTTACTGATATTCATACAGGAATCAGAACAATTTTACATATTATGCATTTTACATATTTAACTGTGGTTGACCGTTGAAAGCCACTATTGTGCCTGCAGGCATTCTCCAGTAAAATAAAACAACTGAATATTTATGCCCAACGGGACCTCCAATGTCCAGAATTTTTGCTTATGTAATACATACTATTCGATAAAAGTAGGGGATATTTGATAAAAGTGAGATATATGAAGAAATATATTTATATTTTCATCAAACAGACAGTTGAGGCATTGAACTGTGACATCTGGTGAATGATTTCAGCGTTAGTTGGGGTGTCTGACAAGCACACATTCCACGCACAGAGCTGTAGAAGACATGGGCGGTCAGTCAGAGAATTTACCACATTCAGTCCAAGACCTCAATAACTTGTAAATCCTCCTCGGTTCGCGAGACAAGCGCGGATCCGATGTGGCATACTCCTCACCAAACGTCCAATATCAGCTTGGCTGGTGTTATTCCATTCTTCCTGCAGTGCAGTGGCGAGTTCCTGGACGTTGGTAGGAGGCTGTTGGCGTTGTTGTTGTCGTTGTCGTTGTCGTAGGCGCCTGCCAATCATATCCCAGACGTGCTTGATTGGTGAAAGGTCTGAACGTAGTGCTGGCCAAGGCAGTGTAATGATGTTCAGCTCCTGGATGAACTCTGTAGCGACACGCGCCCTGTGTGCTCTTGCATTGTCACCTTGGGTGACATGTAATGCTGTTCTGCCTGTCACGGTTATACTCTACTAGTTAAGTATTTTTTGTGGAATATTCACATTACTGGTTTCCCGGCCCTGAAGAATTGGTTATAGGGCTGGTGCCGATCAGCACCGCTAAAATGCAAGGCTTGGTCGTTAGGTCTTTAGTGGAATAGTATACGTACGGACGCAACAATAATTTAGCACTCTACTAGTTAAGTATTTTAGTGGAATATTCACTATGCTGGTTTCCTGGCCCTGAACAATTGGTTACAGGGCTGGGGCTGATCAACCCCGCTAAAATGCAAGGCTTGGTCACACTCGTGTTTGTGTCCGGAAAATCTTGTGTTATAGTCTTTCCAGTCAATTACTGGTGGCCACCGACTACTTTTCATAGGCAAATTTCTCCCACCAGATCACATTTATTGATGTCTGCAAACAGTGTGACAACTGAGCACAAGTACTTTAGAATTCAGCGATGATATCAACTTTTGTCTGTAAAAAACGTCGACTGAGCGGGTGCAATTTAACTTTGAGCGTCAAGTTACGAGAACACTAAACCTACCGTTCGCAGAAGTTTGAGGTGTTGCTGCGGGATGCAAAGGGTGATTGTCCACCAAGTCTTCATATTATCGATGCGATCAAACATCAATGGATATCACATGGAAAGTCGCGTTGGTGATACGCATATCTGACATTGGCATGTCTTAATTTTTCAAACTAGTAAAGGTAGAACGGTGTCAATTGTTGGAAGCACACTACAGTGTTTTTCCGCATTTTCACGTCGCTATCACGATTGTCACAAATCAATTCACATAAAATCAAATTGTTATCACTGGGGTAATGCAGGGCTTTATAAAACAAGGAATCCCTCATGTAAATCTATGAACCCTATAATAACATATGAACACACTTTCAACATTTCAAATTAAAACCCCAAGGAGCCTTTCACCGGAAACCGATTATTCTACGACCAAAGTGGCGCAACGGGTGCCACATGGGCTCGAATCATAAAAAAACGAAAAATTTAGGAACATGTAGATAACAAACCTGAACACATGAACACACTTTAAACGTTTTTAATTAAAACCCCTAGAAACCTTTCGCTGGAAACTGATTATCTAACGACAAACGTTGCCATATCGCGGAATCAAAATGCCAAACCTTTATGCATATGTAGAGACCTTACCTGGGCATATGAACACACTATCAATGTTTCAAATTAAAAACTCTAGCAGCCTTTCAACAGAAACCAATTGTCTAATGACTTAAGTGGCACCTCATGGAACATGATCAAAAATCCCCAAATGTTATGCAGATCTAGAGACCCTATTGGAACATATGAACACACATTCAATGTTTCGTATTAAAAACCCTAGGAACATTTGCCAGAAATTAATTCTCTCACGACAAAAGAGACACCACGGGTGCCACATGGAACCAAATTGAAAATCTGAAACTTTTATATACATCTAGAGACCCTATCTGAACACATGAACGCACTTCCAACGTTTCGAATTGTATCCCATGGGAGCTTTTCGCCGGAAACCGATTGTTTAACGACAAAAGCGACACTACTGGAGACACATACGGGACGAATCTAAAATCCAAAACGTTTATGCACATCTAGAGACCCTACCTCAACATATGAACACACTTTCAACGTTCCGAATTAAAAACCGTAAGCCTCTTTCTCTAAGGACAAACGAGGCACTACGGGAGCCAGATGGAGCCGGTTCAAACTCCGGAACCTTTATGCACATCAAGAGACCCTACCCGAACATACCAACACAATTTAAGCGATCAAAATGATATATCGTAGGAGCCTTTCCTCGGAAAGCAGTATTTTACCTCAGTCATTAAGTGGCGCCATTTGCACCACCTGATGACAAAAATTCAAACTAAACCTGTTCCTAGTTTCAAAATCATAGCTCAAGAAAAGGGGCATACGGGCTGACGGACGAACGGACGGAAGTCATCACGATATCCCCGCATTTTTAAAAATTTTGATAATCAGAAGATAAAAAATTTAAACAAAAAATATATTCAGACCGACCGACCTTGGTTGTTGTTGTAACCTGAACCAAGTCACTTATTTTATTTCACTCTTGTTCAGTCACAATAGTTTAAGTTGTTCGTGTATACAATTAATTAAATTATAGCAAATCGGATATTCAGATAAGCAGAGTCAATGCACTGTGTACGAGGTACTTACTTGTTGCTATAATATACATTCCTCCCGTCGCTATCACTAAACACATCCCGAACTTTATGATGGTCAGAATCACATCAAATCTCACAGCATTCTTCACGGACAGGACATTCAAAGCAGTACACAGAACTGTATAAATAAATTTAAGCCTTTGAGACTTTAATTATCCTAACGTTCAAACGTTACTTCAGTTTCTTCAACGTTTCTAAAAATGCGACGTCAAACGTCGAAAAGTACAAATAACAAGATATTGTTCACATTAGTGATTAACTGGTTGAGGGACAGATTATTTTTGATGGTCTGAATTTCTTATTCAAAAGTTGTTTCATTACAAATTATCGGAGAGTGCACACAAGCACTCTCCTATAATTTGTAATAAAAGAAATTTATATAAACAAAATATTATTTGTGTTTGACTGAATATGAAATTTAAGCAAGGAAAATGTTGGCATTTGCTCTGGTATTCTCATCTTTTGAAAGCCCTGATAGTGGCTTCTAGCACTCAACCAGTTAAGAAGTCTTGATAGCAGGATTATATTAGTAATTTAAGCTGCGATAACATTTGGTTCAACAGTTGTTAATTAATACTATTCGCGAGAAAACTATAAAAAAAATCCCAAAATAATAACAAAACAAATGACCACAAAGTATCAACGCGCTGTTTGATTTCGTACGTTATAAGACGTACAAAAGTATCAACGCGCTGTTTGATTTCGTACATCATAAGAGGTACAAAAGTATCAACACGCTGTTTGATTTTGTACGTCATAAGAAGTACAAAAAAATCAACGCTCTGTTTGATATCGTACGTCATAAGAAGTACAAAAGTATGAACGCGCTGTTTGATTTCGTACGCTATAAAAAGTACAAAAGTATGAACGCGCTGTTTGATTTCATACGTCATAAGAAGTACAAAAGTATCAACGCGTTGTTTGATTTTGTACGTCATAAGAAGTACAAAAGTATCAATGCGCTGTTTGATTTCGTACGTCATAAGAAGTGCAAAAGAATCAAAGCGCTGTTTGATTTCGTACGTCATAAGAAGTACAAAGGAATCAACGCGCTGTTTGATTTCGTACGTCATAAGAAGTACAAAAGTATCAACGCGCTGTTTGATTTCGTACGTCATAAGTAGTACAAAAGTATCAACGCGCTGTTTGATTCCGTGCGTCATAAGAAGTACAAAAGTATCAACGCGCTGTTTGATTTAGTACGTTATAAGACGTACAAAAGTATCAACGCACTGTTCAATTTCGTACGTCATAAAAAGTACAAAAGTATCAACGCGCTGTTTGGTTTCGAACGATATAAGAAGTACAAAAGTATCAACGCGCTGTTTGATTTCATACGTCATAAGAAGTACACAAGTATCAACGCGCTGTTTGATTTCGTACGTCATAAGAAGTACAAAAGTATCAATGCGCTGTTTGATTTCATACGTCATAAGAAGTACAAAAGAATCAACACGCTGTTTGATTTCGTACGTCATAAGTAGTACAAAAGTATCAACGCGCTGTTTGATTTCGTGCGTCATAAAAGAAGTACAAAAGTATCAATGCGCTTTTTAATTTCCTGCGTCATAAGAAGTACAAAAGTATCAACGCGCTGTTTGATTTCATACGTCGTAAGAAGTACAAAAGTAACAACGGGCTGTTTGATTTCGTACGTCATAAGAAGTACAAAAGTATCAACGCGCTGTTTGATTTCGTGCGTCATAAGAAGTACAAAAGTATCAATGCGCTGTTTGATTTCGTACGTCATAAGATATACAAAGGTATCAACGCGCTGTTTGATTTCATACGTCATAAGAAGTACAAAAGTATCAATGCGCTGTTTGATTTCGTACGTCATAAGAAGTACAAAGGTATCAACGCGCTGTTTGATTTCATATGTCATAAGAAGTAAAAAAGTATCAACGCGCTGTTTGATTTCGTGCGTCATAAGAAGTACAAAAGTATCAACGCGCTGTTTGATTAAGAATTATTTAATCATATGATTTCTCCGTTTTTTTCGGCTCATTACCGATTCATATTTTCAATAAATATTAATTAGTGCCTCAAGACACCTTCTGTTGATTTGATTTGTCAATTTCAAAAGAGCGCTTTCTGATTGGTTATCACCGAGAAGATCTGTGTCAAATTAATGCTCTGTAAATAGAACTATTTCAAAACATCAACAAAACCACAATGCGTAATTGCATATGCTATAAATATTCACTGAACTCCAAATGATAGGTATTAAAAGCGCCGAATTGTGGAACTATAATTTGTCGCGGTTAGAAAGTATGACTACGTGCAGCTGTGACGCGTCACAATCAAATGCATGACGTTCAAGGAGAAATTCCATTCTTCCATCCTTTTTTAGTTTAAACAGTATTTATGTCCAACAGCAAGTGAATAAAAATCACATTGATATTTTATAGACAGGTAACAAGGAAATGGATTCAGCGGGAAGCTTGAAGCTTATACAAGGCTGTCTCTATGATTAGTAAAATTGCATTTGGTAACATCAGCAGTACAAGGAGTTTGGTAATTTGTTTTTGGTTTTAAGATTTATTTTACCATTTGAATTAAGAGTTGTAGAGTTAAAATATAATATGGAATGTGTTGAAGAAGAATAGAAGTTAGGCAGTATTGAAATGAAGAGAAGAGACCCAGAATATTCAGTGGACAGTGCTAAATTGATTGGTCTGGTGGTGCACCTCGAAGTTTCTGAGTGTAGTGAGTGAGTTGGTGTGTTGATGGTGAGGATGGATTGTCAGTTAAACCGTTTGGTCAGAAGTATGTATCCGTCAAACATTTTGTTATTATTATGAAACTCGTTTACGAATTTCCCGTTTGCCTCGTAAAAAGCTCGGAAAAAAAGAAAATTCTTAGACTCGTTTCATTAATAGAGTATGACCAAAGCACTCATTCCATATTCTCTATGTAATATATTGATTGAACATGCGCACCCAGCCGCAAACCTCATATCATGTTATTGTCAATTTATCACAATAACTTGTATGTTTCAGTAAGGCCCTACCAATAGCCACAAACCAACATCTCAAAATGAACAAGTTTAGCAGGTCTGGCATTCTTTAGGAGTGCAGGAGTGCTGCACGCCTATTGCACGCATAGAACAAATTGAGGAGGGCAATTTTTTGCACCCCTTGGTTTGCTGGAATGCCAGACCTGTTTGGGACTGCCTTTAAAATCTATTATCATTTCATCCCCTGAGTTCCAATGTGTTCTCTGTGCCTACTGGCACAGATAACACATTGGCACTCAGGGGACGATTTCTCATTGTTTCTTTGATTTCCATTAATTCATGACCCATTCTTTGTCGCATTTTGGAAGAGTGCAGAAGACAGTCAGATAAGAATTCACTGTAACATTTTGAATAATGAGAAGCTGTGTGTGCCATCTTTTCCACTATGTAGCTGAATATAGTACATTTTTTTTTCAGTCACAATATTAATACCTTAAAGTGAATATAACCAAAATAGCATACAAGTTTTTGTATCGAAAGTTTCAGGTGCAACTGCATTCGTAAGCAATCTGAGGGGAGCAACTGTTTTGTACTCCTTGATTTTCGTGATTGTCAGGCCTGGTTTAGTAAATAAATATGTCATGTACCACACGACGTCATTGGACAAATAATCAATAATTAAGATAAGGGTCGAGGTCACACCGCCTTAGGTTAAATCGTAACTTGATTTTTAATTTGAATAACACTTCATTTGGAGCATCGTCTCCTGCACATGTGAGAAATCTACAAAAGTGAAGCGGTTTGCGAGTCACTCGTTAATGAAAAAATGCAAGGGAGGGAGGCAATATTTTCGCGCGTGACATCAAACGATAACATATGCTACAAAATCTGTAAAAATAGAAAAAACTTCGCGAGGTCTCGTCCAATCAGAGTGTGAGGATTTTAGTTGTATTGGAACATTGGTCATTGTTTTCACAGTAGGAAATAAAACTTTGAGGATCAAATAGGTGAAAAGCTATATTTTCTAAGGAAATAAAAAAGAAATAAAAACTACCTGTTCGGCCATCTTAATATTTAGTTCCGGGTGGATCAGGCTGGATTATCAGAAAGAAAGGTAAAGGAGGAAAATATTGGTTATTATGTTTCATATCTGCTCGGTACACGTTCAACCAGTCGACAATATGGAAATTGAATAGTATTGCCTATTTGCAATACAAGTTTTACAAGCATTTTCTAGAAACGTATAATCATTTTTTGTTATGGCCTAACTTATGGGAATCTTGAGAAGGTGAGTAGTACATGTTTACTGTGGTAGATAAGCCACGTTTTATTGGTATAAAACTTCCCAACCTACCTTAATACCTAGATGTTATCTTTTAAACACCTCGCCGCGGGCGAGGTGTTTAAACGAGACATTCAGTTATTAAATCTTCCTATACCATACCATATATGCCATGTTGGCGGAGATAACGCTTTTGTCCCGTTTGAAACACAATAGAAACATAGTGGAGACAAATTTGTGGACGCGTTTCTCATGCTCCAAATTTGTGAATTTGTTTTTCAAACGCAGAAGACAACAGGTGGAGTTATATCCCTTTGGTCGTTAAGGAAACGAGTGAACAATATTTTGTTTTCATATCTCCCCCGAGTTCCAATGGGCTCTATGTGTCTACTGCCACATAGAACACACGGGAACTGAGGGGCCGATATTTGCTCTTATTTTAACTTTCTCAAGTTGTTTCATTTAATTATTCGACTATTTAAATTACAACAGTAAAATATGATCGAATTGTCGAAAATCTGATAATATTTGTGACTATTTTAAGATTTGTTTGTGTTCAATTTTTATATCGAAACGCAACGCTTTCATTTAAACCATATACCCCCGATGTTTTGCGTGCCCATAAAACCTGGATGTTGCACGGTCTCATATACCTTGGATGTTGGGTGCACCCTTTGTCATGGCTATTTGTACACGGCATTCTGGCCAATCAAAAGACAGAATTTATCGGGATATGGGGAGAATATTATATAATAAAGGTTGATGACAACCAGTGGGTTCTGTCAATAGTTTATTCAAAACAGGTAGAGACAATTTATGTTGTTGTGTTTTGTTTAACAAAAACATGAAATCCTACTTCTAAATCATCGGTGGTACTGTACTTTTTCTGCATGCTGCAGTTGCGAGTAGTTCAGATTTCAACTAATATTGATGATTGGAATGGATAGAAAAAACACATAACGGAACGCCGACAGCCTGGTGAAAATTTAACAACATATTATACAGAGGATCTTTTACTAGTTCCCATTTCATATCGAAATTTACAAAACGTGTTCAGCAAATGAGGTCTGATCGATCTTTAGCGAGGTACAGACCTAATTAACTGGACGATTTTTGTCAATTTCGGTATAAACTGGGGACGAATTGAAGATATTCTATTTATTGTCTGATCCCAAAACCTCACAAAATACACAAAATGGAACGAGAAACTAGCAGTGTCTTCAATAAGACCTGCGATTACGTTATAATTTAAGATGGGCTCAAGAACCTAGCTACAGGAGGGTGTGGGGGGTGTTACCCCAAATCCTGGCCAAAATTTCCTATAATTGGAAATTCTGAGGGCAAATCATGAGCAGTTGGAAATTCCATCGAGTTGGATTTTAGCCCTGTTTTGGCGATGCTGCTGTCTCCTTTACATCCCAAAATTCCAACTCGGTTTCAAATCAGCAAAAATTCCAACTGTTACTATTTACAACTACAATGTACGCAATATCCAGCTTCATAAGTATGAATGATGTCTATCGGTACGAGATTCCTATAGTACGATTACTTATCGTAATAAAAAAAAAATCCTCGTAATGAGCTTCAAGAAAATCACATCATGCAAAATCGTTAGCCTGAGTTAATTCCATCAGTCATAGTTACAAAATGATGAAACATCGAAAATTGATCATTCCTGCATAAGATCTAATTTAATGTTAGGACAGTGTGAATTGTCTACAGTTCTAAGCTTGGGCATTTATTTAGCACATATTCAATTCCCAGAATAATACCAAATAATAATAACCTGATCATTCTATCACAAATATGTTGGGATTTCAGTTATTAGAATCAATTTTATGCCCCCTTTCATGGCTTCGTTTTCACAATCTTCCTCGGTAGTTAATTTGCAACTACGAGAGGGACCGGGAGGGGGTTCCCACTCGCGGTCCCTCCCCTAATTGGAAATTCAGTACCGTACACCCCCACCCCCCCCCCCACCCCTCAATCGGAAACCCCTAGCCACGTCGCTGGATGGGTTGTTTGTACGCAGTGTCCGAATCAGAAAATAGTTCCCGATAAAGAATAGATTGCGAAGTATTTAATGACTCAAATTTAAAGAAAGAATTTTCAGTAAACTTCAACTACTGCCACAGAAAACAAATGTTTATCATTTCCCGTCTCCCAGAATAACTCTGAAACTACTTATTCACCGGCGCTTGACGTGTCGTACATTACCATGTTTAAGGAATGGGCTCAATAACTGGAAGAAGCGTTAGATTATATAATAAATAGAGGATATGGAATGAGTGTTTTGGTTATACTCTATCGAGGAAAAACGGGAAATTCATAGATGAGTTTCATAAACAGAATATGACCAAACACGAATTTCATATTCTGTTTATCATATCGTCAGGGCTGGGAGGAGTTAAAATTTCCCTTAACATGTTAACGTGTTAAATAATTCTGCGTTAACGAGTTAAATGACATTAAATGCTAAAATGAACAAAATTTTAATAATTTCGGCCATTTCGTTACGTAAAGTTCGTCTCTTGAGTTCCAATGTGTTCTATGTGCCTTCTGACCGCGTACTTGCCAACTGGCACATAGAACACTTTGGAACTCAGGGGACGAATAGATAAAATAGTTCTCGCAGGTTCTCGTAAATTCTAACATTCAGCGATGTTTTCATTGAAGAATGCAAACGCTGCGGCGTATCCATAGAAAGAGACATCCGCCGTTGCTCGAATACCAGTCCTTACAAGGAAAATGGGCTTTCGGATGAAGCTGATATCGCTGTATCGCCAAATATCGGCGGGCCAACTTCGCCACCGTTGGTAGGAGAGCTACGTGGTCTCTCCGCCAAATCAATGGTCGTCTATAATTGATGGACATCTAAATTATTCGTGTTTTTCAGTTTCATCAAATGGCGTAAAATTTGACGTCATCGGCACGCGCGATCAGGTTTGGGTAACCACAAGATAACGACGCAATGCTACATATTATACAATTATAATCTTCAAAGTTGGACGTTATTAACCTGGTTGACGTTTTTTAGCGTTATTAAAATAATTTAACACTTTAACGTTTGAAACGTTAACTGCTCCCAGCCATGCATATTGTCCCCTGAGTCCCAATGTATTCTGTGTGCCAGTGGGCACAAGAGACGATATGACACCACAGTTACTAAAAACACATCTTTTAGACAGAAAAGAAGAGTTAAAGAATGGAATTTCACCTTGAACGTCATGCATTTGACTGTGACGCGTCACAGCTGTGCGCAGTATAAGTAATAACAACCACAAAATATAATTTGGAGTTATAAATACTAATTTTCAAACATCTACACATTTCTTTTAATTGGGTTTTAGTGAATGTTTACAACAAATAAAATCAGACACTGTGGCTTTGTTGATGTTTTGCAATGGTTCTATTTACACCCGCATAACTTGACACAGATTTCTTTCCGTGATAAACAATCAGAAAGCATACTTTTGAAATTGACCAATCAAATCAACTGAAAGTGTTATGAAACACTAATTTTTTTTTTTAAATAGGAAACGGTAATAACCCGAGAAAACTCGCGGCTCGGGGAAACGTTAAATTGTTCGACGAGTTTCATAACTAGAGTTTGGCCAAAACAATTCCATATAGTTCCATATCCTCTATTTATTCCATTCTGGAATATTCCGTTTTTTTATTGATTTGCCCCAAAACAAAGATGCATAGAATACTTGAGTGATGCAATATTTACAACTTGAAGTGCGTTGAGATTCGATTAGATTCAAAATCATCAGTCTGATTCGATTCTCGATTCAGTTCGTCCAAAATTTGAAATTAACAAGGTTCCACTACTACCTTGCTGTATGATCTATATTTAGATGTTATCTTATAACGTGTTACGTGGTTAGTTTCATATCGGTCGAGGTATCCAATGTAACTTCATATCAGCCTGAGACCGAAGGTCGAATTTATTTATTTACTTATTTATTAAGGCTTAGCGACACTTTAACAGCCAAGGTCATATCGTTTCGGTGACAGTTTTACAAGTACCCGGAGAGAACCACCGAGCAACGTGGAGCAGCTGCCAGCTCCCCAACATCGTTACTCCGCATTGCAGCACCAGCAGGGTTAGATTAGTTGAACACGTGCGCAACATCGACGTGCAGTACACTGCGTCATCGTCCCCCCATGTGGACAATAGGGGTTAAGTGCCTTTCCCAAGGACACAACGCGGGAGACCCAATCGATCACTCAGACGGTCACCCATCCATGGACTAACTGGGCTCGACGTTGCTTAACTTCGGTGATCTGCGAGAACCGGTTACCGATGGTCGAAGGCTCTTGAGAAGTTATCGATGGCTAAAATCTCGTCTCCTTATTTATGAATCCAAAACAAATAATTACCAACTTTTCACAGATCTGTTACAGTTTTGTGACAGTATTATTGCTTTCCCATTCTTTTCAGGAAGTAAGAACTTTTCTCTTCTCCTACTTCAGTTATCCTAACGTCTCGGCTTACCCCACTGGGGAAGCCGCCGCGTTCGGATAGCTAAACTATCTGTTCTCCCACTTCGACGAATCTCCACTTACGACTCTGAATTTTAGTTTGCGATGAATTTTCTGTACAACACTCGTCTTTCTTCTCTTCATCCACGTCATCCTAACTTATTGCCATCATTAATTATTCACAATTCAAAACTACTAATTGGTTGTTTTCGACGAATAACGGTGAACGATTTCTCAGTAAACAAAATGGCTGCGCCTAGTATCGCATCGAGGGTAACAACTCTCTCTTTATCCATATCTGCCGAAATCTTCGTCATATCAGCCGAGCTCGATAATGCGCAGTTCTGGGAAGAAAATTATATCTAATAAATAACATATAAAATGAACTTCATTTTAAAGTAGCTGTAGTCTCTTTACGTTAACAGGAAATTTAGACAGCAAGTCTTTCTTAACATTTCCATCACACAAATAAATAAAAGACGACGAAGAATAAAATACCGACGACATAAATATGTTTACCTTCACCCGGAAAGATGGATTATAATCCCTTCGGAACAAGTGCGACCGACGAGCTCAGTCTTATGGGGCCATAAGCAATGCTCTGGAGCCAAAAGTGAATAAATAATGAAATTTTAATGGCGATTTTTGACCATTACATATGGGGCAAAGTGTTAGAGATACACTTTGCTTTTCTTTAATTCCTCCTGAATGGTACAAATCTCCATACATTGTGACTACTATATTGAAGGCCACTCGGCTGTACGGCACAACGTGCTAACATAGTAAGAATGAAAAACGTGTTGCTTATTGGATATTTGGGGGAAACTTTAGGATCCATGGCTTGAAGGTCGAATAAATCCTGGAAAAAAATGTGTTCTATTTTCAACTTACGTAGCGCTTCAACAGCCACCAATTTCTTGAAGTATAGAGAATGATCACAAGATCCAATGAAGGGCTCAGCTACATAATCGGCAAATGTTAAGCTCTGTATCGCAGCTGAAGGTGGGAATAAATAGCTGAACCCAAAGAGGTAAGCGGGTAATGAACCGTACGCCTCCCAGAGATAAGCATAAACTGATCCAGATTTTCTAAATGTTGTTCCAAGTTCTGCGAAACACAGCGATTCTGTAAGAAAAAAAAATCTCATGATTATGAATTTGTCTCCGGAAGGGATTTTTGTGTCGAGAGGCTGGAGATCTCAAGAAGGGTGTACAGGTTTGTTGGCCGACAGAACCTCACCGAAAGGTATGTGCAATTAGTTACTCACCTGGGTAGGGAAAAGGTGTTATACGACCCTTGAGACCATTAAATTTTTATTTTTTCCCAGAATAACTAGTAGGACTCTATACGAACCTTCAAGACAAATATTACCTTACAGTAACTCTTGATATGGCAGTTGTTAACAACAAAAAAACAAACAACCCACGTGTCAAATAATAAGGTGCTTTGAATTTTGTTTTCGTGGAGTGGGTTAATGAGACTTTCGGCAACCAACGTCACCTCGTGCTGAACAGTTTCAAGGGTAGAAAAAACAGGAGTACCCGGAGAGAACTACCCAGCAGCGGAACAAATCCCCATACACCGTAACTACTATATTGAAATCCATGGGGATTTGTTCCATTCAAGAGGAATTAAAGAAAAGCAAAGTCTATTCCTAACACTTTGCCTCATACGTAATGGTAAAAATTCGCCAATAAATTTCATTATTTATTCACGTTTTGCTCCAGAGCATTGCTTATGGCCCCATGATATTGAGCTCGTCGAACTTGTTCCGGAGAGGGATATATAGAATATACCCATAGTAGCTTGGTGTACCAAATGTTCACCTCGAGTGGTGAAGTGGTGTTAACCGCGAGCCTTCGGAGCGCGGTTAACACCACTTCACCACGAGTAGTGAACATAAATTTTGGTACATCAAGCTACTTTGGGTATATTTTATTTATACCATGATCGTCAGACTATTAAGAGTCACTAATATTTCACACTCGCCTCCGCACAGGCAGTGTTAGCATTGGTTGAAGACAAGTGTACCACCGACGTCCAGTACGCCTTAGTACACAGCGTCATCGTGCCCCTTCGTAGGCAATCAAGATTAAGTGCCTTGCGAAAGGACACAATGCAAAGACTCTTATTGGGGATCGAACCCTTGACCTCTCAGTTTGAAGTACAGTGTCGTAATAAATGATCCACTGCGCCCCCGGGTGCTATGAATAAAAGAGAATCAAACTTTACTTTGCTCGGTGGTTATCTACGGGTACTCGGGCTCTCTCCACCCGTAAAACTGTCCATCGAAAGTGTCGCTAAACCCCCATAAATAAATAAATAAATAAATAAATAAATAAATAAATAAATAAATAAATAAATAGATACCAGTTTTTAAGGGTTATACATGTTATATAAGGACTGTTGGGCGAATTTGGACAGTCTATTTAATTCAAACGTTCTCCCCAACCAATAGTTTAGACGTTGAATGCAAAAATACAGACTCACCCGTGACAAATTGGTTACTTGCTAAATTTGGTGTCGGAGGAAAGAGGAGTAATACATACATTTATCAAAAAAAACACTGAAATCCCTTTTGGGAAAATATTTTATAAATGTTAGAATTCTGGTGGTATTTCTTTCCAGTTCCAAGTAAATATTAATCGGGTTATTGAAGATTTCTACTCGGAGGAATAAATGACAAACTAAGTTTGGTCTCATTTGAAGCAAAAATAATCATAAGACAACATATCCAGAATCTACAAAAAATCGTCTGAGAGAGGTTTTTTCAATCCAAGATGTCGCCCAGTTATTTATTTATTTAGTTATTGGGGTTTATCGACACTTTCGACAACCAAGGTACCCGAATAGCATCACCGGGCAACGGCGAGCAACTGTCAGACTCCCCAACGTACTAACTCCACACAATCAGGGGTGGCATTGGTTGAAGACACGTACACCATCGACATACACTACGCATAAGTACACAGCGCAACCGTTACCCCACATGGGCAATCGGGATTAAGTGCCTTGCCAAATGACACAGTGCAGTTAACCCTGGCGGGGATAGAGCTTTGACCCTCCGGTATGAAGTCCAAGCCATTACCACTGAGTCATCGCGATCTTTTGGCTATCTATACATCGCCATTATCTCTGGCGTGGACCGATGCCGTCCAGTATGGCCGCTAATTAGACGACTTTTATACAAGATCATTTAGTTTCTCAACGCTTGATTTCCAACCCAATATTTATAATTCTTGTTCCCCAGGTCTCGGTAATCCATTTCATGCCAAATAGTACCACATGAAACCAGGATATACGTTAAAATGCTCAGCTAGAATAATTGGGATTTAGGCGTATACAAGTTAAAAATTTGTTTCTCAGTCCCTCCCGCATGGTCCGTTTGGCTGCCGCATACTCTCTTTTTATAACCAATGCAAACTTTAAAAAAAAAAAAGAAAAGTTGAATGGTTTATGGCTGATATTTTTTACCCCATTAATAATTCTTGCACACAAGGGACGAAATACACCACCACCCATGCTATTCTGCAGATTTTGAGACCTAAAACATAAAACAAACCAAGAACAGGAATTTCTGATGGCAAAGAAATAATTATAAAAATAAAATTAACCCTTTGAACAGGAGAAGAGACCACTTTTCTGGCCAGGTACATGTTACTTTATAATTTCATTAAGTATTCTTTATTTTTTTATTGGTGTTTAAGATCACATAATTCTGCACAATGACTAACCATTACCACGGCAGTTTTACGTGTGGATGAAGTCGGAGTACCCGGAGGGAACCACTGAGCAAAGGCGAGTAACTGCCAGCTCCCCAACATACTAAATCTGCACAGGCAGGGTTAGCATTGGTGGAAGACAGGTGTACTATCGACGTGCAGTACGCATTAGTACACAGCACCACCGTGCCTCCACGTGGGCATTGGGGTGAAGTGTCTAACCCACGGACAGGTGGGATTCGAACCGAGGATCTCTAAAAAAATCTCATAGTAGATTTCAGCGGATTTTAGATATGTTGTTCTATGATTATTTCCGCTTCGAATGCCAACAAAATCAACATGTTACCAATTTGTTCCGGGTCAAAACCTTCAACCACCAGACTACAACAGCTGGAGCACATGTCTGCGGAATTCCCTTTCGGGTGTATAATAATACTTCATGGATTTCATCTAAACCCATTACAATTCTAATTCCACCACATACCGATAGTTGTCACGAGACCAGCAACTAGCCATACCAGAAGACTCAATCCAGCAGATCCTGTACCACTTAGAACACCTCTGACAGAGATGAATATACCAGATCCTGAAACAAAGAATACGCATTAACTCGTAACCCAGAGTAAAGGCCCAGGGGCGGACTGTGCCAAGAACAGGTATGGGGAAATGAACCAAGGCGAACCCCTGACCAGGAGAAAATTTAGATTTTTCAAATTAAAGAACGCTGTTTCCTTGCATCTGGACTATTAGTGGAAGACTTGACTGCTTGTATATTGAAATGTTCTATCTGCTGACTGTCATTGCACATAGAGAACATTTCAATATACTGGCATTCTATACAAATCAGATCCATTTCGCCTGTCGGACGTTTTTAGGAAATTTCATGCATGAATAGGTATTGGTTCCATCAATTTTACGGGCCTATCCAATAGAGGGCTCACCTGGTGTTCTGTTATCCGCCCCTCTCATATCAGTTCAATTCATTCTATTTACAGCACATAAATACAAATACGAGCTAAAAAGAAATTAACAAAAAATGAAATTGTTTGAAAAATCTTGAGATTCTCGTTCATGTTAATTCCAAGAAATGTTCTAAATTTATTATGGTGACTATTTCCAGCTATTATTAAGTTTGTGTTGTTTAGTGAAATTTGGATGTGTACGTTCTTATAGTAAGTAGAGGTTTTGTTTTATTTGCATGTGTTTATTTATTGGAGTTTAACGACACTTCCGACAGCCAAGGTCACCTCGTGTCAGACAATTTTACGGGTGGAGGAAGCCGGAGTACCCGGAGAGAACCACCAAGTAACGGGGAGCAACTGCCAGGCTCTCCAACATATTAACTCCACACAAGCAGGGTTAGTATTGGTTGAAGACAAGTGCACCAACGACGTGCAGCACGCCTTAGTACACAACGTCACCGTGCTGCCAGGTGGGCAATGGGGGTGAAGTGTCTTGCCCAAGGACGCAACGCGGTTGCCGCAGGGGGCATTCGAACCGAGGACCTCGGGGCTGCAGCCTGAGCCACCGCGCCCCATTTCTTTGCATTTAATACCAACTTCATTGCTAAAAGTTTATGATACCACCCATATCAGTTCAAGGGCATTAATTTGAAGAGTTCATTTTCTTGGGGTAGACCAACTGATATGTTAAACATGCAACCTGCAGCTACACGTTTAAAATGTTGATTGATCTACCATACACATTTACTAAGCAAACATGCCCTTTTATGACTACAGTCGTATACATATCCTGGACAGGAAAAAGGGCATTCGGGTTCAAAGGGTTAGGGAGAAAGACAAACTGAATTGGACCAAATAGAGAACCCTGTGGTACACCAGTTGTGATATTTCGAAGATCTGAGGATGCAATATTGATTGGTCTACCATACACCTTAACTAAGCAAACACGCCTTTCATGACTGCAGGTCTCATACCTACCCTGGATAGGAAAAAAGGTTAAGGAGTAAGATAAACAAAATTTGACCAAACACAGTCCCTTGTGGTACACCTGCTGTGATATTTCGTAAATATGAGGATGCACTCATGAACTGCACATACTGAGGTCTTCCAGAGAGATAGTTACAAAACCAAGAATTTATTGTATCTCTTACGTCATAATGTTCGAGTTTCTTGACAAGTATTTTTCAATAGTGTCAAGCGCCTTAGAAAAATCTACGAAAATGGATCGCATGCAGTCTTTAGTCGCTTTGTTATTCTTTTTTTTAGAAATGATAAGATGCATTATTAGGTGAAATGTTGACTGCCTTTTTCTGAAACCGCGCTGATAGTTCTAAATGAGGCTGTTTGCATCTGAGAATTTTGATAACCTTTTCTGCATTAATTTTCAGGAATAATACTTATGGGACGTTAATTATCGAATGACTGTTTATTCTCGGATTTAAAAATTAGTATTACTTTCGCGACATTCATCTTGCAAGATACGATTCCCGTTGAAAGTAAAATGAAATATTTATATGGCTTAAGGGTATGATCATTTCATGTATAATATCTTGCAGAAATGTGGGAGGCACTATTTATTACATATGAATTTCTTTCCCACAATTCCCCATTATTAAGGTCTTCACACTTAGCAGATATGACGCAGGTCTCGGCCGATATGAACAAAATCACAGTTGTTCTCCTTGGTCTCCTTAATGCGTCGTTACATGGCGCAACGGATTTGTTTGAAACGAAAACATTTACCGTTGTTAGTCGGACGCCAGTCAGGAAAATTGGCGTAATGGAGTAGTTTAACACTTTGATAATCTTGTACGTCTTATGACGTACGAAATCAAACAACGCGTTGACACTTTGTGGTCATTTGCTTTGTTATTATTTTTAGATTTTTTTTTTAAGTTTTAACCTCAATTCCTAAATGTTATCACAGCTTAAAATACTAATATAATCCTGTCAAGACTTCTTTATTCCTGAGTGCTAGAAGACACTATCCGGGCTTTCAAAACATGAGGATACCAGGGCAGAATCCTACACTTTGCTTGCTTAAATTTCATTTTCAGTGAAACACAAATAATATTCTGTTTATATAAATTTGTTTTATTACAAACTGTTGGCGAGTACCTGTGGGCACTCTCCAAGAATTTGTAATAAACCAAATTTTGAATAACAAATTCAGACAATCTAGCCCTCAACCAGTTAATCACTAATGTGAAAAATATCTTGTTATTTGTACTTTCCGACGTTTGACGTCGCATTTTGCAAAAGGTTGAAGAAATTGAATTCCTAGTGACGTTTGAACGTCAGGGTAATTAAAGTCTCAAAGGGTTAAAGCTGCGGTTTTGAATGGTGATGAATTAATTATGATAATATGAAAGGATTAGGTGGATGGAGAGAAGAAAGAAGAGAGTTGTGCAGAAAATCCAACGCAAACGTAAGATTCACAGTCGTAAACGGAGATTATCTGAAGTTGGAGAAGAGATAGTTTTGCTATTCGAACGTCGTGACTTCCCCATTGGGGTAGACGAGACATTCAAATAGCTGTGCTAGAAGAGGAAACTTCAGATTCTTTGATGATTTTGTAATTATTTGTTTGGGTTTAATAAATGAAGAGTTTATTACTTGGTTAGTTTCATATCGGCCGAGATATTAGCCCTCGGTAACCTCACATATGTGCTCGACCTTCGGTCTCAGGCTGATGTAAAGCTACCTTGGTCTGATATATCGGCCTATATTAAACTAACAAAGTACTAACCTATAATTATTTTGTGTAATTCTGATTACGCCTCCATTTGAGTTGGAAGCCTAAAATTTTTCCCTCTGTAATTTATGTTTGTTTAAAGAGGACTGCAAAGGAAGCACGGTGGCTCAGTGGTAGATTGCTAGACTTCTATGCTATGGACGACCCGCGTTGTGTCCTTGGGCAAGGCACTTTATCTCGATTGCCTACATGGGGCACGGTGACGCCATGTACTAAGCCGTACTGCACGTCGATAGTGTACATGTCTTCAACCGCTATAACTCTGCTTGAGCGGAGTTTGAACAGAGTTAGAATGTTGAGGAGCGGGCAGTTGCTCGTCGATGCTCGGTGTTTCTCTCCGGGTACTCCGGCTTCCTCCACCCGTAAAACTGTCACGGTCACGATTATCCACTGTGCATAAATATGTGACCTTAAATACCAATAAATAAATAGAGGACTATAAATGATTTCATGCCATCTGTGGTCCTCGTTTTACATGTGTGTTGGTCGTCTTTATTATCCGTATTGATGAGACTTGGTCAAAAGTCGTGTTAAGAATTAATAGAAAAAGTCTCGTAAGCTTCCTAAGCACACGTCTCTCGGGCTACATCTCTAAAGTCAGATTCGGCTAGCAGTTGTTTAAATAGATTGATATTCTCAGTGTTGAAGACTCTCTTGGATTGGCAAGAGTCATTATCAGAGCGGATGTTTTTGATGTTTTCCACAGAAAGTTTAGCGAAGTGATCATTTACATCTGTAATAATTATTCCAGAAGCGTGGGATTTAATTTGCTGCAAATATACGGTTACTTGTGGAAGGATTTCCGCTATGCAGACATGGGATCCCATCAACGGCCCTATTCCCCTCGCTGACTTTCCCCTACCCAAAATATACTCGAAAGGCTCTCATCAAAGACACTCGTAAGGCTCGCATCAAACGTAACGAATCATAGGGAACATGAAATAGCAAAAAATTAACCAGACTTAAATTTTCTTTTACAAAGTTGCAATAACCGTGACAATAGAACGAGAGGATCTGACGATGGGTTAGATGGCATGCGCGCAAGATTTGGGTTGGGTTCCATTGGCCCACTTGGTAAGTTTTGTACACATCTCAGAACAGCCATTTTAACATGCACAAGGCATAGTTCATCCACTTGGGCGTCTCATGTGTACATTTCAGACAGAGGAAATCTTGAAGCCGGTAATGGTGAACCCAAGGATCCGACATGGTCGCCCCGTCGGATCCTTGGATTCCCCATTACCGGTCGTAACATTTTTTCCTGGCGGAAAGCCTGCTCATGGTTGCCGGGTGGCTTGTTACTCTTGTTACTCTCGTTGGTTTGTTTTCCATGGAGGTGAACCCAGTACTGAACAGAAATTCTAAATTTATTAGATCTACATTGAAATCACTCATAAGGTAAGTAGTTGTTTCTTTCTCAATATTGATTGGAACAAGAGGGTTTGAATACTGAGATACGGACAAGTAAAGTTCGGCTATTGGGGCTGTATTTGGTCGGTAAATGATTCCTACAATTGATTTGTATTTAGCTGTGAGTTCTATGAAAAGCATCCCTTAATTTGAATTTAACACAACACCTACCATCATCAGGTTGGCGCGAGCGTTCTGCACACGGATTATAGTCGTCACAGTGGAGAAGATGTTTTCTTTCACTGTAAATGTTTCGGTAATACTAATGGTATCAAAGATAATTTCGATTGATTCGAGACCCGGGGCACGGTGTCTCAGTAGGTAGAGGTGCAGGCTGCAATCCGAGGGGTCCGCGGTTCAAATCCCACCTGCGGCACCCGCATTGTGTCCTTGGGCAAGACACTTCACCCCCATTGCCCACTTGGGGGCACGGCGGCGTTGTGCACTGAGGCGTACTGCACGTCGATGGTGCACTTGTCTTCAACCACTGCTAACCCTGCTGCTTGTGTGGAGTTAGTGTGTTGGGGAGCTGACAGTGGCTCGCCGTTGCTCGATGGTTCTCTCCAGGTACTCCGACTTCCTCCACCTGTAAAACTGTCGTGGTTATGATTAGCCATTGTGCAGAAACATGTGACCATAAAACACCAATAAATATAAATAAATGGATTGGAGATCGTAAATCAAACTCACAAAGCATTCAAAATTGACGTTTAAACCCCAGTAGTTAATGTTAACTGGTGCTAAGTTATTTTTGGTCATCCAAATTTGTCCACGTCTCTTTGTCTCGTAACAATTTATGGGGGAGTGCCTAGTGGCACTCTCCCATAAATTGTAACAAGGCAAATCCCCACAGACTAAATATTTTCAGTTAAAAAATAATATGACTTGCATCTACAGAATATGAAGCCATTAAGTTGTGGCACCTGCACTTCAGAATAAAGCCCAAATATGGGCTTCCAGCACTCTATCAGTTAAGCAAGGAGAACGATTTGTAGCACGTACGTAATACGTAGAGTAGAGGAAAATGATCCGGCGTGTCATATACTGACGGAAAAAAGAATCGCAACCTCAGTGTTTGAAATATAATTGTTTTATATCTAGACCAAATGTAGTAAAATTTGACACACAGCTACCTCAGAGTACTGTCTGAAGAGTCGTTGCTTACAATGCAGTCAACTATGACCACGTGTGACTCTTCATGCTTGAACAGATGTTTCGACAAAGCGTGCATCCGGGAGCACTCCCACGCGCTATAGGCTGGTAAACCATACCAAATCGAAGTTTTGAAAAGTACACATCGATTGCACAACAGTTCATTTCAACACGATTGAAAAGCAAAATGCCGTGAATGTCCGAAGTTGATAGGCGTAGGACTATTGCCCTAATTATACAGGGCCACTCGCAACGTCTCCTCGCCCAGCAATCTGGGGTTTATGAGTCAACGATAGCGCGTTTAGTCTCAGAGCTACAGGAAGATTAGCTGACCGTCCCAGGAGCGGGCGTCCGCGCGTTACATCGCCACGTCAAGATAGAGGTATATGTCTCTCACACCTCAGTAACCGATTGCAGACGGCGGCGGACACGGCGAGTTAGGTTGTAGGCACTCATGGTCGTCGAGTGTGTCCAAGAGCAGTTCGGAATCGGTTTCGGGAGTTCAATTTAAGGCAACGGTGTCCCTACGTTGGTCCGCAACTTACACCTAGGCCACGTCAACGTCGATTGCAATGGCTGCAAGCACATGCATAAATCGCTTTCACTTTACCTACTGGAGACGTGTCATTCACTGATGAGTCTCAAATCACACACGCTTTACAGGTCAGATGGACGACAATGTTGCCATCGACGTCGATATGAGCAATATTCTAACGCGTGCGTTAAGGGGAACGCCAGATTCGAGAGAGAGTCTATTATGGTTTGGGTTGGGGGGGGGGGATTTCCATGGCGGGAAAACATCTCTGATGGTCAACCATGGCAATCTTATAGCCGTAAGAGATCGGGATCAGGTCCTCATGTTATCCCGCTTATCCATGGGCGTAACCTTACGTTGCAGCATCATAATACTAGGCCGTACGTTGCTAGGGTTTGTCGTGACTTTTCCAACAAAAAAAAATGTCCCAGTTCTCTATTGACTACCCTGCCGTCCGGATTTGTTCTCAATCGAGCATTTGTTTGACGAGCTGGGGAGGAGGGTTAGGAAGCGCGTCAACGTCCCAAACAACGTCGGTGAGCTCACGCAGGCCCTTCTTCAGGAGTGGAATAACATCCCACAAAGGACTATAAACAACGTGATGGTGTTAATGATAAGAAGATTTAGAGCAGCGACTGAAGCCCGGGTGGGCACACTCGTTATTGATTTTGATCTGGTAAATAGGGTAGAGTACCCACGTTTGAACGTTATCTATGCAAACGCCGTCTGTGTTAAGACATCGAAACTCGTAAACATTTAATCAGTAATGAAGAAATAACATCAAAATCCAAACAATGAAATAATCATCCATAACACATTTGAAATATTTACCTTGTAAAATTTGTCATGAGAAGCACAGTTGATTCCGTAGTTGGATTTGTGATAAAAAATCACAGGGTGAATCATTCTGGATCTCGTCAAACGAGACTACTTTAGTTATGATACAAATTGAACACACAATGCAGGAAACATTATAATGGACAAAATTGCGCCACTGTTCTTCTCTGCTAGCGTTTTATTTTTTGATGTCTACAACATTATAAGTTACTGTGATGAATTGACGGTAACATGGTCTGAGGTTTGCGGCCCGGAGCTTTTGTTCAACCGATACGCGAAGCGTCGTGGTTGAACATACGCTCCGAGCCGCAAACCTCATACCATGTTACCGTCAATTCATCACAATAACGTATATGTTCCAATAGACACTACCCATAGACCAAAACCTACATCGTGAAACACGAGAGCCTTATTTACTAAACTTGTGATCGTTAAAAGTTGCCTTCTCAACGCAACTTTTAACGATCACGGGTTTAGTAAATAAACCTCTCGTGTATCCACGACGGCACTGGATAAATAATCAATGAACCAGATAAACTCATTCCAGCATAGTTCAAATCGTAAATCGATTTGTAATTTAAACAACACGTTATCCGGAACAGAGTTTGCTGCACACGTGAAACATCCAGAAAAATGAAGCGGCTTGCTAGTCACTCCGTTGATGAAGCAGTTACGAAACGGGCGACGTCATTTCAAATATTTTGCATTGTGACGTCAGACGGTAACATTTGCCACTTGAGCCGTAAACATAGAACATACTAAGCGAGCTCTTGTCCAATCAGAGGAGGAGGATTTTAATCTTATTGGAACATAGTAAAATTTCATGAAAATCGGACAAAATGTAAATGTTTGGGCCGTTGGTGTGAAAAGGGTTACCAGAGAAATCGGCCATAAGAGTTGATAATTTCCGAGGCAGGGACCACGTTTTAGATAAGGTTTTTGTCAGAGGATAGATAGGCAAAAGTTGAAATAGGGAAGCTTGATACAGGTCTCGATATTAAAAACCCTTATAAAAAGAGTACCATGGTAAACCATGGTAAATCCCAAAATACCCTGGTAATACCATGGTATACTAGGGTATTTTGGGATTTACCATGGTTTACCATGGTACTTTTTTATAAGGGAAGGAACAAGAAAAACAAATTAACTGGGGTATTATTTTACATGAAGGTGAAATATCAAAAAAGTAAGGCTCAAGATCTCGAGAATTTTCAATCGTGGAGAAGTGTGCCAAATTTCATGAAGTGTAACTTCAGGTACGGCGATGAAAATCCATGTCGGACGGGAAAAGAAAAAAACAAATGGACGTACGATCGCTAAAAACACCAATTTCCTTGAATGACTTAACCCTTTTACTGCCACGCCCACTTCATCCATAGATGGAAGACCTCTATGTACGCCAGTATGCGAGGAAGTTTAATGAAAGTTATGACATAGTTAACACTTTATCATCTGATTAATTGTTGGAAAGCGCTCTCTGAGCCTTGTCCGACAATTAATCAGATGGTAGATGCGCATACCAGAACGTACAGATAATGATCATAGCATATGTGACAAAAGTCGCTTCCGGCAGCGTCAGTGTTAATTACGCGAAGATTGCAGTTCCAAATGCCAGGCAGACTTTAGAATTGCAGTCTGGTTTTGACTAGCAAACAAAAATGTAAGAAAGGGATACACTTGAGAGAGTACTCGAGTGCTTATTCATCCCCCTATCGGAGATCATAGAAAGTTTCGACTCACATTGAATTTATGTTTCTCCCGATATGAGAAAATCAAACTGGGATTGATTACCAAGACCTGCTGGACGGTCGCAGGGTGATGACTTTAGATATTCTGAAAATCAAACTAGCAAAAGGCAAAAGTTCCTTACGTTCACATAGTGGATAGCATCGTTGATTGAACCAATACACCGAACTGAATAAATTGTCGGAGGAACTAGAATGACAAAATAATAACTTCTCTGGATATGGCTGTGAGACTGCGAACGTGTTAATCATAGGCTCCACAACCAGCCCAGAAGAAGGTCTCCTACAATTAAAACTAGAAATCTTGTCGCTTTATTCTGCATTATTTTGAAGTAACAGCGCGCCGAGTAAGTGCACCTTTTGTGCTTATCAAGCTCAAACTGCTCCATTAGCGTAGCTCAATTCCTGTAGAAAAACAGTGTGCCCAGCAATTATATACTAGTAAATAGAGATCATTAATATCATTCCTAACTTCTACTGGGATACATGAATATGTAATGGCGTAAATATATATTAAAATTTGACTGCATATACCGAATAAAATGAGTGGACTACTTTCTAATCGCAGCGCCATATATTCTCCACTCCAAGAGTATTTAAAATTGTTCATAACAGCTCAAGAAACTCTTGCAAACTTTCATCACACGGACCACCGGGCCCACCCGGTGGTCCATGTGATGAAAGTTTGCAAGTGCTTCTTGTGCCTTGTCCAAATCTACCCCACAACGACGTAGTAGTAACCTACCCTCCTCATGTTGTAGTCTCAACATTTTTGTCTGTTTGATGGGTCAAATATATGAATTCAATACAGACCTCGCTAATAGCGCATTATATTTTGCACTGCACAGCGCAAACATTCTTCGATATTTCAGACTACTTCATTCTTCTGCAATAAGGAGCGCGTTAACTAACGAGCATGTCCTGTGCTAATTGTGACAGGACTTCTAGTTTCAACTCTATCTATTTGAGACACGAATGAGGGTGTTTAATGTTCTCTTGTAGGACCCACAAACCACTGAAAATAAACAAGAGTTTGAATTTAACATAACTAGACAAATTTGCACTTGACGCGTGACCCATCAGGTAACCATGTCTATGTGATGTGAATATAATCTAGAAGGCGTCGGTTATCGCGACCTTTAGGGTAAGGATCGTGTCTTCTATTCATATGGATAGAAATCAAATTGGAAGAAATTTCTTTTACAGTCACTTGCTTGAAATCACCACCGAGTGAATGAATGAAATAACGGAGGACCGAGAGGTCAACTTGGAAGAAATAATAAATGAAGGAAAAACGAATTATCGATCAAAGAACAAATGAGCAAATAAACGAAAATGAAAACGAATGAACTAAAATGGATGAATAAATGAATACACCTGCAAAACAAATTCAGTCAAGGTGAGTGTGGAACTGGAGATTGAGATAGTCGTCAGCTTCGCAACCACCTCAAGTTATTAGCCTAACAATATGAGGTGGTTCTGAAGCTGGCGACTATCAACAACAAGGTCAAATTGAGACATTAATGAGACTTTGAATTTAACGCGTCCAGGCTGATTTTCACTTGGTGCAAGACGTAATCCCCATCAAGGGATATATGGAAATCTATTTGGGGTCGATTATCGGGCCCTGCACGCTAAATAGTGACATAAGTGTTTTTCAGAAAGTCTTTCATTCCTTTTTTTATTTATCGGAATCTCAGCTTTCTGGAAGTTTCTCTGAAGTATACATGCTTGAAAAGATTTACGGTTAAAAATTTTAATATTGTTTGGTAATTAAGTCGGAATTACACACGTTCAATACAAAGAGGGATAGGGCATAATTTCCTAAGATACCAATTCCAACCCTACCGTTTGAAGAGTTTTTAACTTGGAAATGGGTGAAAGTTTCCAATCACGATCTTTGCGTGCAAGCTATTGAACTGATAACGAAACGTTTTTAGAAATATGGCTCCGACGAAAGTCAATCCCGTGTGTACATCACCCAATCGTGTGGAGTTGCCGTTAGCTTAGTTTATATGGTGACAGAGCATTTGTGGCTAGGCGATGGGGTGGCGCAGATCAGTGATCCACTCTCGTCGGTACCATCTTCCGAAACAAATGTTTTCAGTTCTGTGGCTCGAACCCAGCACTATTCCTGGTGGAATTCATGCTTTGTAAAGGCGATATAAAAGTAAATTCAAGCAGTTGCATCTGCATTATTTATTTATTTATTTATTGGTGTTTAAGGTCACATACTTATGCACAATGGCTAATCGTGACCCTGACAGTTTTACGGGTGGAGGAAGCCGGAGTACCCGAAGAGAACCACCGAGCATCGACGAGCAACTGCCAGGTCCTCAACATTCTAACTCTGTCCAAGTTCCGCTCAAACAGGGTTACAGCGGTTGAAGACATGTGCACCATCGACATGTAATGGCATAAATATATATGCAGTACGCCTTAGTACACAGCGTCATCGTGCCCCCATGTAGGCAACCGATATAATGTGACTTGCCCAAGACACAACGCGGGTCGTCCCGGACGGGGATTGAACTCGGGACCTCTAACATAGAAGTCCAACAGTCTACCAGTGAGTCACCGCGCTTCCTTGCATCTTCACTGATGTTCCATTAATTGAGCTTCCTGTGTATATAATGTTATAGACGGACGGACGGACGGAGTTGTGGGCTAAAAAAATACGAAAAAATTGATAATTTTAATTCATTGAAACCTCGTTTTTTTGGAAAAAAAATCGAGTGGCATAGAAAGGGTTACATCCCCCAACCCTAACCCTGAAGTGACACTAACCCTAACTCCAACCCTGAACTGATCCTAACCCTTAACATAAACCCCGAAAAATTGCAATTTGCCTCATAAGTCTCATATCTTAGTAATTAAGCTCATAATATATCAAATAAGCTCATAATATTTCGGTAAGCTCATAATGCATCTCTGGACACAAAAAAACCCTCGTAACTCCCATATAATTGCGAGTTGTGGGCTAAAAAAATTACAGAAAAATTGATGATTTTAATTCGTTCGGACAATGGTTAAACCTTGTTTTTTTTTAAATTTCAGGGTATAAACAGGGCTACATCCCCCAACCCTAATCCTGAAGAGACAGTAACCCTAACCACAACCCTGAACTGACCCTAACCCTTAATATAAACCCCGAAAAGACGCAATTTGCCTCATAAGTCTCATATCTTAGTAATTAAGCTCATAATATATCAAATAAGCCCATAATATTTCTGCGAGCTCTTAATGTTTCTCCGGACACAAAAAAAACTCGTAATTCCCGAATAATTGCGCGGACGGATGGACGGACGGACGGACTCCACTCGAAACACAGAAATGACATTGTTGAGAATATTATCGTAAATCCCATATCTGTTAAAATGTATACTTATTGGCCACGTGACCTTCATATTTAACCCTCAGCACACTGATGTCAAAATTTAATCAATTTCAATCTTGACAAAGCTCATTCAGAACTCAAGGCGCTCTGTAACCAAGATTTAATTGGTTATTTCCTAGTTCCATTATGGGGAAATCTTTCAGCTTGAAAGTCAGATATTTCAACATCAGTATACGAAAAGTTAACCCACTGATATATAAATGAAACAGGTATTAATTACGACCCCAAGTTGAGTATAGTTAAGAACATAAAGATTCCTTTGTAAGTGGGGAAACTGAAATAAAAAAAAATCCTCAAATTTGCATATACTTTTCACGGCGGACTTGGCCATTTTTTGTAAAAGTGTTAGTGAGCCATTCTTAACTCTTTTGGCGCGACAGGCGACTAAAGTCGACAGACGGCAGACCGCGGAAAGGTACTGCAGTAGTCATTTTAGCCAACTGTGTGTGTCCATTTCTAAGTGTTTTAACCCTTTACCCAAGGCAGACGATATCAAAATTTATTATTTTAAATATCATTTTTTCACATTTTTCAAAAAAAATCAACAAAACCATATCATGTGACCCCTCGCTGGAACGAGCTCGACGAGCTCGTTCCAACGAGTGGTCACATGATATGGTTTTGTTGAAATGTTTTGAAAAATAATATTTTTTCGACTGCTGAGGTTGCAAATTACGCGGGGGGGGGGGCCGATTCGTTGGGTAAAGGGTTGAACAAACATACGTATTCCTATGTTTCATGCACCATTTATGTCCTATCCATGAACAACGATATCGTCCCTTGAAAGTATAAAGGTGCCATTTAAATATATACAGGAAATCATTTGAAAAACTGTCAATGAGATCATTAGAACATCTTTTAAAATAATAACGCTTTAGTCTAAAAACCTATACTTTTTGTAAAATCCTGATGAATATTAGGCGCTAAGAATTCTGTTTCTCCGATTATTCCGCGCCAAAAGAGTTAACCGGGGATACGACGTCTGATGCAGTGTGTTTCTACCCGTCTCGCTGCAGCTTCTAAAGAAGAGTAAACCGAACAACATGTGTTCATCTGAAGACGCTTCAGTTCTGTTAAAGGCCAATTCTTTTCTGAGAAATATTAAAAGGTCACACGATGCACTTGTACTTGAAACGACAAATTTCGCGTGAGCTGAACCCCAATGTGAAACATCCTATTCTGCTTGACTTACCTATGACCGTACCCAGCACAACTGCAAAGCATCCAACTAATCCGAGTTCCTTTTTCAACGGGACGCGTCCCTTTCGGTCTTCCATCATCAAAAATATGTCACACCACGGAGTTCTCGTTTTTCACTACTGATGAATGCAGCCTCAAATTTGCAGATCCATGAACACTAGGTCGCTCCATCACTATCCACAAAATCAACCCTAGCGAACAAACGTTCTACTTTCCCTTTAATGACACAGTAACAGGAGATAGATACAGTACCTTTAATTAATAAAAGTTGACAACTGGAAACGCTTGAAGAACTGTAAATGGATAAAAGGGTACCCAGGACACATTCTAATATTTCCCTTCGTTGGACACACAGTAGGTCATTCTTTGTCTGGGTATAAATAGAAATATTATGTTAATTTGTTTTGATTTTCTGGAAACGCTTGATGTGTACTATCATGTTTAGACTGACATAACATCATAACATTTTATAGTCATGTATCACATGAGATTGCTGTGATAGAAAACAAAATACGATGGTTATGCGTCAATTCTGTTCGTTAAAAATACAGGTGACAACTGTACCCTATACCACATACAAAAAGACGACGATATTTGCATTTTTTAAACTCTTTTACTGACAATTGTCATTTTTTTCTTCTTTCCAAAATATAGTTTACTATTTTCCATGGACACGAGCTTACGCCAATGTGTGTGTTGATGTGTGTTGGTGTGCGTGTGTGTGTGTGGGGGGGGTGGTTGCGAGGGGGTTGGGTGGGGGTTAAACGATGTAATTTGAATGTCGGATTTCTTTATGAATTGTGTGAGGAGATAGTCGTCGTTACGTTGTCCATATGATTAAACAGCCTGCAAGTAACCGCCACAATTTCAGGAAATATATAATCAAGGCCAAACTCTCAGGCCATCAGTCAAAATTTTTAACGCATCTGATGATATTATTGTATGGAATCAGTCTAGTCCTTAAATAGTCCATTGCCTATTTTTTAGATTCAATCGGCGGGAGAATTTCAGTTGGTCGGAAAAGCGAACTTTCCCCACTGAGACTTGATTTTACCTAACCATTGGTGACATTACTTATACCGTAATAATGTTTGTTCTCTAAATAATTAGAATGGCTTCCCACCACTGCCTTAGTTTTGTGATTACGCTGCGTAGTTCCATTTAATTGTGTTAATATCTTGATGCTCTCAAGACGAATTAAATACTTATTGATTGAAATATCTTTTACTGCAGCACGAAATAAACACTGTATATCACGGTGAGCAAAGAGACACTGTATTAAATTAACACTTACGCTGCCTAAAGCGACCATAGTCAGCTATTTTATGATGATTATCTGTACATTCTGGTATGATCAAACCTACCATGTGATTTCCTGTTGGAAAGGGCCCAGAGAGCCCTTTCCAACAATTAATCAGATGATAGAGTTTCAAGTATGTCATACATTTTATTAAACTTCCTCACAAACAGGCGTACATAGATGTCCTCTATATATGACTAAAGTGGGCTTGGCAGTGGAAGGGTTTATGGTAGTCTGTTCGTAAACTCCGCGAAAAGTGGTAAACAAAAATAACCTTAGACTGCATCGAATTCCTTACATAAATTGAAAGGTGGCCTCGGAGGTTGAGTAAAGGCATGGGTGGGGCAATGCAATTATTCTCCACCGTATTATAAAACGAATAAATATATAGTGTTTTCAAGTAAAAAAATAATTCTACGAGTAGGATTAAGAATGAAATCGGCAAGCCTCTGGCGAGTCGGTTTCATTCTTAATCCTAAGAGTAGAATAATTTTTTGACTTGAAAACTCTATACGTTTATTTTGTTTATCCCATGAATCATTTACAGGACAGCCACGGCGAAATCGTGCTGTTACTCGCAACAAAACACTACGAGAAGTGAGGAGCACATTGGTCCAATTCGTTTGACAAGCAAAACTGCTAAAATAAACATGGCCTAGTGATACATTTCTGTCAAAAATAATTCCCTTACAAACTTGAGCTAAAGTTGCAAAAATACTTTGTTAAATGAACAATATTTATCTTTCTAATTTTCGTCGTTTATTGTTGTTTTTTTCGGCGTCAATTCAACTTGAATTTTATAAACAAAGCAGACGACACGTGATTTGTTTATTTGCACTTTCCTAATTTGGAAATTGAAACATCACTCATCATGCCCCCGCCTTTCACAATCGAACTTGCATGCTTTTCAACGCCTGGTTTCGATTGATTTACTTTGCGTTTTCTTTGATAATTGTTGCTCGTTTTATTGTTAGACAGAGTTAAAATGTGTCATATATTGTAAAACTAAACATTTCAGCGACGGCCAACGTTTGATAAACGTCTGTTCATTATGTGTCCCACAAATGTAAAACAGGTCATGACAATACGAGTGCGGTAGAGGTCAACAAGTCCGTGTCTGCTATCGGAATACATAATGTCAGTGTTAAAACTACGAGGAAAATTTATCACCCTACTAGCAGCTGCTACGAGGTGAATAAAACAAAACTTTATCCAAGGCTTTTATTATTGTAATAAACATCCATTTATGGGATAAAAACTGTCAGCAGCGACTGGCATTGCTGAAGATATAAGATAACTTGTAAAGTAAGTTCGACCCAAACTTCAGAAAATCACTGACACCACGTGAATTGAGGTTCCAAGGTATGTAACGACTCTGAAGTAATTTGAAAGGCGGCATCCCTCTTGTAATGTTAAAAGCTAATGCTGAATTTATTTCGGAAATTTTGCATTCTAGTGCGTACGGCAGTGCAGGAGCAGCCGTTTTCAGTTTCTTGGAATTTCCAGAATGAAGAAACGCCCGATGGTGGTACCTTCCGTTAATCGGTGCTCTGGGTTACCTGATATGTTCGCCATGTGAGCTATTTTTGAATACTGTTTTCCATAATATTTGCTTTTGCGCATATTTTGAAAATCATGTCCCAGATCTTATCACTTTTGTTGGCCGGCAATAATTAGCAGAGGAGGCGGAAGCTCAATAAAAGTGGAGGGACACAAATTTGCAATGCAACCATGGTCAAACCCAGTGTAGAAAGGTTACACGCATATATCGGTAAATGTACAATAACTCGCTATGGTCTCTCGTTTAGAAGGATATGCCGTTGTGTGGTCACTTTCTTGTCCGGCCAGCCTTCGGGTTGGAAAATAGATCAAGTACAAGAAACGGACCGAAGCGACCGAAAGTGGGATTCTTTGGCTAAATATTGTCTGGACTTGCAAATAATGTTACAGGAATGCCTGAGTATTGAGACGTATGCATGCGTCCATTTTAACTCATTGTGTTACTGCGAAACATATCTGTGGAAAAAGTGGAGGGGCACGTGCCTCCTGTGTCCCCTGCTTCCACCGTCTCTGATAATTAGAGGAATTTTCATTTCAATAATCCGTGTTGTGCTATACCATACATGTATATGGACGACATGAAAGCTATCGTGGATTCTCTGTGATCTGGTACTGCTGATTTCCATTAGACTCGCGTGGGATTTCGGAACAGAGAGTCTCAAAAGAACAACGTTTCCCTCTGTTTCCAGATCCATCATCAACGTTTACCATTAAAAGTCCAGCAATGGAGCAGACAACCTGGAAATGTGGTTCCCACAAAGTATTTCTGCTGTTTTTGTATCTTACGATGGTACTGATGAAGAATCCAGATAAAGCCACCCCGGCACCCTTGAGCGTTTTGCGTAATGTGCAAATTAAGGCGGCTATTAACATTTTCAGCCCTATCTCAGAAGATAAAAGAACAAATGTGGTGTCTGCATCTAGGTTTTCAGGGTTTTTGATATTAGGTCATTTCCGAAATGATCCAATAATGTGCATATGCATAAGTATGCAAATGAGGTGCCATCAATGCCAAAAATGCCTTTATACCAAAATCAATTTTATGATAGATGATAGACAAAGTATACTTATACCAAGGTTATCGGGGCTCTTAGAGTCAGATTATGCCAATGCTACTTGACAAAGTGGTCCCAACATTTGCATATGTTTAATTATGTACTGTCATAACTAAACATTGCATGTATGCCTTAACTAAGAAAATTGCACCAGTTATTGAAATTGTCATTATTTGTTGCTATATGCCTGCCTAGCTTATCGGATTCAGTATTCCGAAGCAGACCAATGCTCAAGTGGCATGCGAAATTAGGCAGATTCTATAAATCAGGGATTGTATTTTTGGAAATGCATTATTCACACTATCCGCTGTGATACTGACCCCGTACATCTTCAACACCGAGCAGTTAATCCATGTTTCACATTTAGTCCATCATCAAGTCAATATTTTCATCATCATCATCTTTTTTTTGTTTTTGTTTCTGCTTATTTTATGGTTTTTGGCATTTTGCTCCTCCGCGGCAGGCACAAAGGAATGTGCATGGTAAGTGACCTGATCGACACACACATCTCAAAGATCTACACGGTTCGTAAGTGACACAGCCACAGTGAAGCAACTCTAGGACTTCAGGTGGCACTACGGCAACATCTGAGGAAAGTGTTTTAGGAGTAAAAGTTCTTTTGGCTTCATCATGTAATCATCCGTATTTTGTAGGGTTAGATGATGGAGGATCAGCTCCACGGGCTGACTTCCATACTGTTACTTGAGTATATGCGCGAAGAACAATTTTTCCGAATGCCACACTGGTTGACGGTAGAGACTTTAGTTCTGGTGCTGCAGTTACGTTTTTCTTTCCCATTTTCTTGGAATACAATTTGGACTCGAAGAACTTCTGTTAGATCGCCTTTCGTTTTACTACCATAGTATGCGCCAGTGAACGTTGGGCCCTGCGAAGCTTCGAGATTCGTTTCGATTTCGAATCTTAAGTTGATATTCGGTCGATTCAACATCCGCTACCCGATTCGTTTCCTCTCGAATCTTTTTCGTAAGAATATAGCTTGGTATCAGTCAGCTTCATCGCCTCACAAGACGTATTGTTCGGATGGAAATCGAACATACATTATGTTGGAATATTATTTTAGCAGTCGGAACTTGAGCATCACTTCGGAACAAATCAGGTTAACAGCACACTAACCTCCATCGGTCAAGACGCAACTGATTCAATTCGACATTCGATGTGGGTTCGAACAATAGAAGTAATTAGATTCGAGATTTGATTCGAATCGAAAATTGTCGATTCGCAGTGCCCTAAATGAACTCTGCTGCTTCCACTATAATATTCTCCAATGACGAGTCGAGGTTGCCTAAATAGACAAAAGTGTACCCTTCTTTAAGCCTTTTTACAACAGTCCGCCTTCTGATATCATGCAGCTTTGCTACAGTGTCACGGCTAAAGAGACCATGTGCAGCCAAAAGATGTGCCGCTATGCCTGTACTGTTCTTCGCAGACGCTTGTAAGTCAAGGCCCTCTCAGAACTTGTACCTTCCATTGTTATATTACAGATCAGATCCTGTTGATAGCAGAAATGCATCAGAAGAACTAAAACACCAGTATCACCTGTAACTGTGGTGCCCCTCGCGCCATTGTGGGCTAAGTTTAATAACTGGTACACCATTGTGACATATGCTTCCTCATGGGCTGTCCAGAGATCGATCACCTTGTTCGCTCTGGTGTCCACAGAACATTTCAACTGGAATTGGTTCGCAACCTAATATAATGAGGCTATGCTTTGCTGTTTCGCCACTAGCCTGTGCGTTGTTTTATCAACTGCTCACAGATAATGTCTATCAACTGAATCTTGCTTTCATTGACTGTCAATACTACCTTCTATGCTGGTAGAGGACCGGACATATTCAGGCGATGTTGACAACTCGTATGTTTGCCCACTCTAGCTCCGAGTGTCACACTCTTTATTGATATTTATATTGATATTTTTTTCACCAGTATACTAAACAAATACAAACCTGACAAATGTGTGTAAATCTGAAATATCCAAATTTACAATAATAAAACACATCAATAACCAGAGAAAATATAAATTTATAAATGTATAATGGCAGGGAAAGGCATAGCCAGATTGGCTGTCTTCCTGCAATTCCCTGTGGAAAAAAGGAAAGAAAAGTAAGACAGAAGATAAAGGCAAGGAGAAACAAGGCATGTACAACATTGTGCTTTCCAGTTTTGTTTAAATTAACCTTTTGCCGTGTCCAAGGTACTGGCGCCCATTGTAACATCTGTGTGTGTGTGTGTGTGTGTGTGTGTGTGTGTGTGTGTGTGTGTGTGTGTGTGTGTGTGTGTGTGTGTGTGTGTGTGTGTGTGTGTGTGCCGCTGAAATGGCCCCCAATCAATCACAAAATTACTTTTCAACAGATTAACATAATCGTGTATATGTTTGACAGGAACCAAGTCAGGAGGCTGCCTTGGACGAGGCCCAGACTGATTTATACCGCGAACAGTAAGGCACAAAGGACAGTGTATCAAAAAACGTCCACTGTATATTATATCCTTGATATCCACTATGGAATAACAGATACTGGCCTGGATCGCCGAGGCTACACAAAAAATGAAGGTAGGGCTAGACAGCACAGTCGGGAGAATGTGGATTTGAGCTGGAGACGTTATTCTCGTAAGACGAAATAAGTTTAGGTGTTAACGTGCTTTTGAATTCGGCCCTGTTGGTAAGTTTCGGAGGTCAATGTCTAATTCGTTCCATAATTTAGGGAATGCAAAGACTGGGAAGGTATCGAGCGTTTTGGTTCTCGTTCTGTGGTTACAAATATGACTTCTTTGGCGAGTGTTCATAAAAGTTTCGAAAAAAGTCATAAAATGATCCTGGCAGATTTCCATTGTGCCAATCTAACAAGAACAGGGAAGCATGTAATTTATATAAATCTTTAATCTTCAGTGTATTATCTTTGATAAATAAGGGGTCACTATGAGCATAATATTTTTGGTTGTTTATAATTCTTATTGATCGCTTCTGTAATTTACAGAGACAGTTACAGGCTTTTGAGGCCCTCCCCCAATAATGGAATTCCATAAATCAAATGGCTTGGTATAAGTGAGAAATATAGAGTTCTCATGACTTTCTGTGGGAGAACTTTCTTTACTTTGTTGAGGGCGTAGTTGGCGAGCGCAACTTTCGAGCAAATGTGCGATATGTGTGTCTTATAGGAAAAATTCTCATCAAGATTTACACTAAGAAATTTGACATATTTTCCATTCTCACTATAACCAACTTTATCAATAAGTTGATTGTTTATCCGTAATTGTTGGGATGTGACATTCTTGTCTTTGTGACATGGGTTAAGTATGATGTATTTTGTTTTTTGTTTTTTTTTTTTTGCTTTATTTTTGGCGTTCAGTACTAAGTGGTTACTTCTTGTGTGACATGGGTTAAGTATAATGTAATTTGTTTTTGGCGTTCAGTACTAAGTGGTTAGCAGCACACCAATCAAATGTTTTATGAAGTTCTTCATTAAAGTCCAAGACTAGAGGGTTTATATCCACACCAAATTTGTATACCAAGATGTCATCAGAAAAAGATTGGCGGTTCAGCTTTGTTGACTTACGTATGTCATTTATACATATGAGAAAGAGGATAGGGTCGAGGATAGAACCTTGAGGAACTCCACATCTTAGTTCACCTGGACCAGATTTACTGCTGCAAGAGAGACGTATTGAGTCCTACTATGGAGATAGCTCTTCATCCAGATGTTTGCACTTACCTCTTATCCCGTAAAAACTCTAATTTTTTTAATTAAGATTTCTTGACTTATGGTATCGAAGGCTGTTGAGAGATCAGAAACAGGCCTATCGCACTATCTTTATTGTCTTTGTTGTTCTCGAGAGCCATATATTTTAGCAGGTGCATAGTCGGATGTAATGTACTATGCCCTTTCCTGGACCCGTATTGGTGTTGGTAAAGAATATCAAATTTATTTAGGAATTTTACAAGCCATACGGACATGAGTTTTTCAAGAAGTTTGGAAAATGCGGGAAGATTGCCGATCGGCCTGCCGTTTGTAAATTCCTTCTCGTTTCCCGATTTAAAGACAGGTGTTACTTTGGCAATTTTCATCCTATCGGAAACTTCCCCCCTTACTGAAAGAAGCATTCATAGTATGTTCAAGTGGAGCTGCAACCAAGTTTATTGAGTGTTTAAGGATTGTGGACGTAAGATTCCCACAGTCTTGACTTAACTTAGGTCTCATGGAATTTACTATCCTTGTAATTTCAAAGGGCGTTATTGGTGTAATGAATAGGGTATCGTGGTCTGGATCATTCAGGGACTCAGCCAAAAAAAGTATTAAACTCGTGTGCAATCATATTTGGATCATTTTTTGTCTTGTCAACAAGATGGAATAGTGAAGGCAAGTTACGTTTGCTTTTGTTTATGTTTAATGCTTTATTTAAGACTTCCTATGTTTTCCGCATGTTATTCTTATATTCTATAAGAGTTTTTTTTTCAATAATACATAGCTTTGCTCTGGTTTTTAGTCTTGTTGAGTAGCTTGCGGTAATTTTTGTAATCCTTGATATTCAATTCTGTGGGAGACCTTAGTTTTTGTGGAAAATTTTGCTCTTATTATAGGCAGAGATAAGAAATCATCCTTTGTCATCCAGGGCTTTTGCTTAATAAATTTCTTGTTTGGCTTGTGCTTTTCAAAGGCATTTATGTAAGCATTTGGGAAGGTTTAGTAGCTTTCATCGAAAAAATCTGATTCTACAACTCGAGGAAATCACATTGGGACAAGAGCCGTTTGAAGTATTCAATAGTGGTAGATTTATTTTTCCTAGTCAAAGTCGCGTTTAACCTTTCATGTTTGGTGTTTGTTGGTCCAATACAAAAAATGCCAAAGTGGTCAGATACATCCGTAAGGATTATTCCCGATGTAAAAGGATTTGCGATATTATTGGAGAAAATGTGATCTGTGAGTGTAGCAGACTGAGGTGTTACTCTAGTGGGTTTGGTAATAACAGGCACAAATCCCTCACTAAACATCTGCTCTATAAACAAACCAGTTTTGGTATGAGAAGCTGATTTTAAAAGATCAATATTGAGATCGCCCATGATTAATGATGATTTCCTTTCTTTATTTAGTGCATCAGTTAAGTGGTTGATTTTTTATATGAATTAGTCCATGTCTGCATTAGAGGCCGTGTTGTATACATGTGGTATGAAGATGGAAAGGTCGTGCAGAACACTAAATGTTATATTAGCTTTAATGAAGAGCTCAACACCCCCACGTCCATCGTCGTCACTGGGTCTTGTATTTTTGTAATTGGCCATACCCTTCTAGACAATAAGATATATTGTCAGGGATTTGAAATACCTCTGTAAGGCCGATGACGTAGAATGTGTTCTGAGGGCTATTCATTTCAACAAGCAGATGATCTAGGGAGTCCCAGTTGGCTTGTAGGCTTTGGTAGTTGATATGAAATGCCGAGAATGATCTATTTGTACCATTAAGCTCAGCACGCACCTCACTAGGAATAAAATACTTACTATTTACGGTGCTGTATACCGGTAGAGAGTTATTATATTCAGTCAACGTACCAGCTATATCATTTAGTATGTGACTAATTTCATATTCAGGATTTGTCATGATCTCGCTAAATCCTATACTACCCGCCATGGCTAACAGTCCGACCACCAGTAGCATCAACGCATATGCGCCGGACGGCAACTGTCGTCTTGTACGTGTGGGTTTATCAATTGTTACATTGTTGTTGATGAATTTTGCTGCGAAGTTAGATCCTATTGGTATAGTGCACATGAGTTGTTAAATGATGAATTCAAGTAAAATGTTGCACAATAAAAACAGAGATTTAAAATAAAAGATGACATGCGAAAAATAATTTCCAATATACGGCCTTTGCGGGTGGAGAAAAGTTGTCGCTGGTTATGCAGATTGTTGTCTATGAAATATCATTAGGATCATTACAATTTCGATAATTTCCCACTTCAATTTAGGTAAATGTTCAGTTTCTCTCACAAACACAAAGAATGACTGTCCTTTATCCTGATTTGTAATTTCATTCATAGTAGATAACAGAGAGGATGTAGATAGTCCCTACGCTGTTAGAGCTGTGAGATAGCGACACTATCTCAAAGTCTCGTCATCAGTAGGGTACAGTCCTTCCTCTCCGTAGAGGCTTATTCATTGTCGTCGTTATGCTATCGTTATGATTTACCCTTTACCTAACACGAAAAGCAAACGACACTTGCAAAACTAATTCTTGAATAACTCATTTTTTTCATTTTTTGTCTCAAAAACATAGGTTATGACCCCTCATTGGAACGAGCTCGACGAGCTCGTTCCAACGAGGGGTCATAACCTATGTTTTTTGAGACAAAAAATGAAAAAATAATGAAAATTAATTGACGATTTTTTTAGAATAGCACTGGACGGTTTTGGCCGTTACGTTGGGTAAAAGGTTACGATATAGCCGAAGTACCTGTCAAAGAGTGAGGTAGACTCTCGATGTCCCGGCTTGCCCATGACATACCCAAAGAATTTGTTAACGTAATCTTTTACTGTCCCTTTCCCTGGCCAATGCACAGTCTACAAATTGCACTCCCATCAATGACTGTAGCATCTACTTTCTCTGTAAAACGAGCAAAGACACTGGCTTGTAGGTTTTGTCTTTTTCTTTGAATCCGACTTGGTTGTTGCGATTCCCACATCTCCTTTGTCCTTGAACATGAAAATATGTACAGGAGCCAGTTCATGCTTCACCAGTTTTGTTAAATCTGTGTTACGTGACTTCTACAGTCCTAGCACTTGGGAGTGAATTATACTGACGTCATATACATCTTCGTCTCCGATTCGCACAGAGATTTTGGCAACTTCCGATGTTACGACTTGCTGAGGAATTGGTGTGTTGAAACCTGCAGGTCATTTTTTTTTAAACAGTGCAAAATGGGCATTACCTATTTCCACAGACTTATCAAAACAGAGGGTGGGGTAATTCTGTCGGCGGCGATGTTTATTATTTCTTCTGGGTGGTCAGTAGGATCAAATGGATTGGTGCAATAATCTATGTTCTGTTTTAATTTCATTAATTCTGAAGTTGCTTTTGTTTTGATAAAACAAAGAGACTTGTACTTACTTCGGATTGGATGTGGAGGTTTCAAGCCTGGTTTGGTATGTTCTTAGGAGATTTCTAAGCAGAGTTGACTAAATGAATGCAAAGGCAATGTGACACGCAATAGAATCAAATAAATCCAGATACATTTAATGCGACCAATCATTATATTAAATAAAAAGACTGACAAAAGTTTAGTGCATAAACAAGTTAATCTCAGCCACGAAACATGCAGATGCAGGCATTATCATATATTATTGTTTGTTTGAATCTTTTATCAATTCTAGCATTTGATAATAATAGCATTTTTGGTAATGACGACCCCGCATTTGCATAATTACGCATATACAAATTGTTAGATCATTTTGGCACTGACCAAATCCAAATCAGAGACCCTAAAAACCTTGGAGTATACACCACATTTGTTCGTAAGTGAGTTAGGACCCAAAAATTAAATTTCTGTAATGACCGCCTTAATTTGCACGTTTCGCAAAACGCTCAAGAGTGGTGCCAGGGTGGCCTCATCCAGATTCTCGATCAGTACCCTTCAAAGATATAAGAACCGCAAAAAAACCTTGTGGGAACTAAATTTCTATGTTCATCCTAAAAACGGCATTTCACTACAGGACTATTATCAATATGTACAAAATAGAGAATAACTATCCAATACCAATTTCAGAAAACCCATTAACCCTTTGAGACTTCAGTTATCCTGGGGTTCAAACGTCACTGGAAATTCAGTTTCTGCAACGTTTTTTTTCAAAATGCGACGTCAAACGTGGTACAGTACAAATAACAAGATATTTTTCACATTAGTGACTATTTGGCTGAGGGCTAGATTATTTTTGGCGGTCTGAATTTGTTATTCAAAACTTGTTTTATTACAAATTATCGGAGAGTGCTCACAGGCACTCTCCAATAATTTGTAATAAAACAAATGTATATAAACAAAATATTATTTGTGTTTGACTGAATATGAAATATAAGCAAGGAAAGTGCTGGCTGTGCTCTGGTATACACATTTTTGAAAGCCCTGACAGTGGCTTCTGGCACTCAACCAGTTAAGAATCTTGACAGCAGGATTATATTAGTATTTTAAGCTGCTATAACATTTGGCTCAACGGTCGTTACCGAGCTCTATTCGAGAGAAAATAGAAATTGAGGTTAAAACTTTAAAAAATCGAAAAATAATAAGAAAACAAATGACCACAAAGTATCAACGCGCTGTTTGATTTCGTACGCCATAAGACGTGCAAAAACGTCAACGCGCTGTTTGATTTCGTACGTCATACGGCGTACAAAAGTCTCAAAGGGTTAACCCTTTAACTAACACGGATAGCAGGGGACATCTGCCAAACAAATTCTTCAATAGCCTACAATTTTCCCTTTTAGCAAAAAAACATGATTATGAACCCTCATTGGAACGAGTACAAAGATGAGAGATCATAAGCAATGTTTTGTTTAGAAAAAAGGCTAAAAAAAAATAATAAAGTTTCAATTAGTATTTTCTTTGCGAATAGCGCCGGGCAGCTGTGGCCTCGCCTTTAGGTGAGGGATATCGTGCGTCCGTAGATATAATGGTTTTGTGTTGGCATGGCAGGTTCATTTCCCGTTATCTCACCTTTGGGTGATGGTATATAATAATGGCTGGGCTTCAAGGTAACAATGTGGCTTGTCTCCCCGAGGGACCGTATCTCCTGATGTGTTTTTATCACTAACTGATAGAATGTTGAAAGTCTGGAGCGCGGTGACTCAGTGGTAGACTGTTGAACTTCTATGCTAGAGAGCCCGAGTTCGAGCCCGTCCGGGACGACCCGCGTTGTGTCCTTGGGCAAGGCACTTTATCCCTGTTGCCTATATGAGGGCACGATAATGCTGTGCACTAAGGCGTACTGCACGTCGATGGTGCACATGTCTTCAACCGCTGTAACCCTGCTTGAGCAGAGCTTGAACAGAGTTAGAATGTTGAGGAGCTGACAGTTGCTCGTCATTGCTCGGTGGTTCTCTCCGGGTACCCCGGCTTCCCCCACCCTTAGAACTGTCATGGTCACGATTAGCTATTGTGCATAAAGTATGTAACCTTAAACACTAATAAATAAATAATGCTGAAAGTCCATATCTGGGCTTTGTTTTGAAGTGCACGAATCAAAGTCTTCATATTCAGTGGATATGCTTCATGAAAATTATTTCATCTGTATGGAATAGCCTTGTTACAATTTATATTCATTCAAACACAAATAATATTTTGTTTATATAAATTTGTTTTATTACAGTTTATTGGAGAGTGAGTGGGGGCACTCTCCAATAATTTGTAATAAAAAAAAATTGAATAACATTTTCAGACCACCAAAAATAATCCAGCCCTTAACCGGTTAATCACCAATGTGAAAAACATCGTGTTATTTGTACTTTCCGTACAAGCAAAGGCAAAGATATGTGTAAATATTTTGGTGACCATTGTTACTTTCAAACTCAGTCATTATTTTTTTTATTATACCGAATGAAAATTCCATCTTAATGCAATTATTTATGGATTATTGTCTCAGTCAAATATGGAGGGGGAACCAAAGTTCCTAACTTTTTATCTCGGAAGAACAAACACAGTAAATTAGCTTTTCAATCGAATGTCCTTATAGCGAATCATTTTTCAATTGCTCAGTTCTTTTACTGTCCTTATTTTCGTGCAGTTCCTCTACTTCAGACTGACAAATATCGGCAAATCTTTCGGTAGACATTTTGCGTGTTTATATTATTGCACACCCCGGAAGTTGTTTAGTAAAGAAATTACGTCATCACGCGCGCGTTCAACAATACTTTGGGTACCTCCGTTGACTTTGTCAGGGAAGCTTTGGCTGAAGCGGGTAATAAAGCAAAAATTACTGACCGGCATTATTCACCGCGGGTAGAACATTGTGAAATGTTTAATGAGATTACACGGTGGATTAGAATAACATTTGTAGACGAGATATAATAATGTCCGTTGTTTGGTACTCTTTCTTTCTGGTAAATGACTTCGGAAAGCGCACTTTACAAGGAAACTTGAACCAAGTATAAACATTTTGATACGTGTGTACGTCTTATGACGTACACAATCAAACAGCGCGTTGAATTTTTGTGGTCATTTGTTTTGTTATTATTTTTTGATTTTTTAAAAGTTTTAACCTCAATTCCTATTCCTCTTTCGAATAGTGCTTAGTGACAACCGTTGAGCCAAATGTTATCGCAGCTTAAAATACTAATATAATCCTGCTGTCAAGATTTCAAACTGGTTAAGTGCCAATACTGTCCTTGCTTATATTTCATATTCATTCAAACACAAATAATATTTTGTTTATATAAATTTGTTTTATTACAGATTATTGGAGAGTGCCTGGGGGCACTCTCCAATAATGTGTAATAAAAAAAAATGAGTAACATTTTCAGACCACCAAAAATAATCCAGCCCTCAACCGGTTAATCACCAATGTAAAAAACATCGTGTTATTTGTACTTTCCGATGTTTGACGTCGCATTTTGAAAAACGTTGAAGAAACTAAATTCTGAGTGACGTTTGAACGTCAGGATAATTAAAGTCTCAAAGGGTTAACGGGATATGTAAAGAAGAGCGTCTCGAAAGCGGGTGTTGTCAAAAAAGTTAGTTTTATTCACTCTGCAAGTCTCTCTTTAGTTTATGTGTACCAATTGCCTATTGGCACTCTCCCATAAAATTGTAACAAGGCAAAGACATGTGTAAATATTTTGGTGACCATTGTTACTCTCAAACTCAGTCATTATTTTTTTTATTATACCGAATGAAAATTCCATCTTAATCAGGGGGGGGGGGGGGTCTTCCAAAAAATTCCGGACACAAGGCCTAAAATATTTTTTTCCACCTTTTGACCACCACCCACCCACCCACGTGCAAAAAAAATATTTTTTTCCTCTGACCACTTGGACACCCACCCCCGCCACCTATATTTTTTCAGTGTATCACCACAGTGGGTAATGAAAAATTATTGCACTGAGCTTCCAGTTGTCAATCCTTGCCTTAATTTGAATCCTAATCTTCTGTCAAAACTAATTATGTACACATCAACCAGCATCAACAGAAGCATTTAGATTTCACTAAAGAAAATTGTTATTAACTCCTTTGTTATCAAGCATGCATTTATTTTTACTGGGAAAAATTTCATTATTTTTCGTTGTGAGAAAACTTTCGAGAAACTGATTGATTCTTGAGTTGGAATTGGTGCTGAACCTAATATTACCCAGGATTGTTTCATCCTGATAACTGTTTTTTTCACATCTTTATGTTCTGGTGGTTCTAATACCTGACGACAGAACTTTCAGTTGAGCATTTGTAATTCATGTATTTCAATAATATGTCTATATACACTATGGCATAGTGTATACTGGCATATTATTGAAATGCATGGATTACAAATGCTGAACTGAAAGTTCTGGCCTCAATGCTCTCATAATAATTATCATTCATGTGTTAAGTTCCGAGACTGAAGAAACAGTTTAAATTTAGTGAAGAAGTTTTAATTTTAATGACCTGACTACAGGCTAAGTGTCTAGGCTTGAGGTTTCAGCCAATTGTCATTACTCAAAAGATAGTAGATAGCGTAGGAAAGCTGAAAATCTGTCACCTAACATTATTGTAAATCTCACTGTCCGTCCTGGTCCGTCTCCGAAAAAATGTCAGCATTGATTTCTGCATATAACAGCATATAATGTAAGAATTAGACTATTTTTGTGAACATCAAATAGAGGATTAAAATAATCTTCATTTGCTGCATAGTATTATGCTCAGCTACTCATCTATATACCCTGGCTCAGTCAGGGTCAGTTTTCAATTCAAATATTAACTGTAACTTTTGTTTCATGTTTTCACGAGATAGCCAGACAATCCCTCTGTGAAAACCCTGGTACTATCACTGTGAGCTTGAATGAAGTAAGTGAGGTTTTATATCAAAGATGCACAGTGAGAATTTTCATTAGTTTCAGGTTACAAGAGCTCTACTCAGCGAAACTGGGCATTTAGATTATTTTCCGTAATTTTTTTACATTATTTTAGATGTTCTGCTAAACACATTGCTACTCATTGTAAAATCCAAATTGTGCCGTGATGATTCAGCTATGAAAATTATGTTAACCATTCCCAAATTAAAATTCATAAATTTTCACTGATTGTTTTTAGTCAAACTGGAGTACACAATTCTTTAACGCATCTAATTTAATTTACAAACAAGAGAACAAATCCCCTAATCAGCCTAGTGGGGCCTTATTCACTAACCCTACCTGACAAACAGGTGCCTATTAGACTACTAAACAACAATATAGCCTTGTTATGTGAAAATAATTTGAAAAAAAAACCACCAGGAAAAAAATTGCAACTCCAGGAAAAAAGGTGTTTTGGCCCCCATCCGACCACCCACCCACCCCGGCCTTGTGTCCGGATTTTTTTGGAACCCCCGCTCCCCCCTGTCTTAATACAATTATTTATGGATTATTGTCTCAGTCAAATATGGAAGGGGAACCAAAGTTCCTAACTTTTTTTATCTCGGAAGAAGTGAATGTCGAAACACTTTTTTATTCTTCAAAACAAACACAGTAAATTAGCTTTTCAATGGAATGTCCTTATAGCGAATCATTTTTCAATTGCTCAGTTCTTTTACTGTCCTTATTTTCGTGCAGTTCCTCTACTTCAGGCTGACAAATATCGGCAAATCTTTCGGTAGACATTTTGCGTGTTTATATTATTGTACACCCCGGAAGTTGTTTGGTAAAGAAATTACGTCATCACGCGCGCGTTCAACAATACTTTGGATACCTCCGCTGACGTTGTCAGAAAATCTTCGGCTGAAGCGGGTAATAAAGCAAAAATTATTGACCGGCATTATTCACGGCGGGTAGAACATTGTGAAATGTTTTATGAGATTACACGGTGGATTAGCATAACATTTGTGGACGAGGTATAATAATGTCCGTTGTTTGGTACTCTTTCTTTCTGGTAAATGACTTCGGAAAGCGCACTTAACAAGGAAACTTGAACCAAGTATAAACACTTTGATACTTGTGTACGACTTATGACGTACACAGTTAAACAGCGCGTTGAATTTTTGTGGTCATTTGTTTTGTTATTATTTTTCGATTTTTTAAAAGTTTTAACCTCAATTCCTATTCCTCTTCCGCTCTCTGCTCAGTGACAACCGTTGAGCCAAATGTTATCGCAGCTTAAAATACTAATATAATCCTGCTGTCAAGATTTCAAACTGGTTAAGTGCCAACACTTTCCTTGCTTATATTTCATATTCATTCAACCACAAATAATATTTTGTTTATATAAATTTGTTTTATTACAGATTATTGGAGAGTGTCTTGGGGCACTCTCCAATAATTTGTAATAAAAAAAAATTGAATAACATTTTCAGACCACCAAAAATAATCCAGCCCTCAACCGGTTAATCACCAATGTGAAAAACATCGTGTTATTTGTACTTTCCGATGTTTGACGTCGCATTTTGAAAAACGTTGAAGAAACTAAATTCTGAGTGACGTTTGAACGTCAGGATAATTAAAGTCTCAAAGGGTTAACGGGATATGTAAACAAGAAGCGCGTCTCGAAAGCGGGTGTTGTCAAAATTTAGTTTTATTCACTCTGCAAGTCTCTCTTTAGTTTATGTGTACCAATTGCCTATTGGCACTCTCCCATAAAATTGTAACAAGGCAAAGACATGTGTAAATATATTGGTGACCATTGTTACTCTCAAACTCAGTCATTATTTTTTTTATTATACCGAAGGAAAATTCCATCCTAATACAATTATTTATGGATTATTGTCTCAGTCAAATATGGAAGGGGAACCAAAGTTCCTAACTTTTTTATCTTGGAAGAAGTGAATGTCCAAACACTTTTTTATTCTTCAAAACAAACACAGTAAATTAGCTTTTCAATCGAATGTCCTTATAGCAAATCATTTTTCAATTGCTCTGTTCTTTTACTGTCCTTATTTTCGTGCAGTTCCTCTACTTCAGACTGACAAATATCGGCAAATCTTTCGGTTGACATTTTGCGTGTTTATATTATTGCACACCGCGGAAGTTGTTTGGTAAAGAAATTACGTCATCACGCGTGCGTTCAACAATACTTTGGGTACCTCCGCTGACGTTGTCAGGGAATCTTCGGCTGAAGCGGGTAATAAAGCAAAAATTATTGACCGGCATGATTCACCGCGGGTAGAACATTGTGAAATGTTTAATGAGATAACACGGTGGATAAGCATAACATTTGTAGACGAGGTATAATAATGTCATTTGTTTGGTACTCTTTCTTTCTGGTAAATGACTTCGGAAATCGCACTTTACAAGGAAACTTGAACCAAGTATAAACACTTTGATACTTGTGTACGTCTTATGACGTACACAATCAAACAGCGCGTAGAATTTTTGTGGTCATTTGTTTTGTTATTATTTTTCGATTTTTTAAAAGTTTTAACCTCAATTCCTATTCCTCTTCCGAATAGTGCTCAGTGACAACCGTTGAGCCAAATGTTATCGCAGTTTAAAATATACTCGCCCAAAAAAGAAAGTGTGCATTGCAGAAATTGATCAAACTCCAAAAAAATAATTTCGTAGGTGTAAAGAGTGTTAGCCTGTTCATGAATAAGTTATATTGAACACGCAAGAAGCTTTCCCCGTTAAAATTGCATTAACGTTAAATGACGTGCTGCACGTTTGTGAAAAGGCATGTTTTGCACGTGGAAAGCCAGAAAATTCATGCAGCAGTGTGAATCCTTGGGTATTTAAACACTAAAGTAAGGCCTTCCTATCGTTCACATTCAAACTTGCACTGCTGGTAAAACGACTCCACATTAGCATGCCAAGATTGACAATGAATCAACGTCTCCTTGCCCTGGGTATGATTAGAGATGGCAGAACACACAGAGAGGTTGCCCAGCATTTGACCTGTCACCGTAACACTGTAGACAAGCTAGTCTATCGACATGCACAGCATGATGACGTTCGAGACCGACCCCGCTCCGGGAGACCCCGAGTTACCACCCCTGCACAAGATCGTTATATCCGTGTCGTCCATCTCCGGAACCGGCAACAAACGGCAACGACGACAGCCAGGAACATCCCTAACCTGAGACGGATACATCCTCAAACAGTAATCAACCGGCTGAGAGAATACGGCTTACGTCCTCGAATACCTGCAATTCGTCTGATTTTGACGTTACGTCATCGTCGTGCTCGACTACAGTGGTGTAGAGTAGGGTTAGGGTTAGGGTTAGGTTAGTTTAACCCTAAGCCTAACCGTAACCCTACCCTAACCCTAACCTATCCCTAACCCTACCTAACCTAACCTAACCCTAACCCTACCTAACATAACCCTAACCCTAACCCTACCTAACCCTACCCTAACCCTACCCTAACCCACTTCCATGCTAACTTGTTCGCTTCCATGAGGCGTAGATGCACAGCAGTAGTCGATGCAGACGGAGGTCATACCAGATATTGAGTGTGTGACTTTTGTGTTTGACCCTTAGTGTCTTTGACTCTCCATGGCACCAAGAGTATTTGCCGTAGCGTAATGAAATTTCTCGTGTTGATCACAAATTGATTCATCTGTGATTGAATAAAATTTCCATGAATGAAAATGATATATATATATTTTTAGTGTTATTTTTTAGCATGCACACTTTCTTTTTTGGGAGAGTATACTAATATAATCCTGCTGTCAAGATTTCAAACTGGTTAAGTGCCAACACTTTCCTTGCTTATATTTCATATTCATTCAAACACAAATAATATTTTGTTTATATAAATTTGTAATAAAAAAATTTGAATAACATTTTCAGACCACCAAAAATAATTCAGCCCTCAACCGGTTAATCACCAATGTGAAAAACATCGTGTTATTTTTACTTTCTGATGTTTGACGTCGTATTTTGAAAAACGTTGAAGAAACTAAATTCTGAGTGACGTTTGAACATAAGGATAATTAAAGTCTCAAAGGGTTAACCGGATATGTAAACAAGAAGCGCGTCTCGAAAGCGGGTGTTGTCAAAAAAGTTAGTTTTATTCACTCTGCAAGTCTCTCTTTAGTTTATGTGTATGCTCACAAAAGTGTTGCAATACAATAAACATCAGAGTGGCATTTTGTCCTAACAATTCGATTGATCTCAGATAGCTGAAGATCGACTACTTTCACAAAATTTTCTAAGCAGGATGTTTTCATGGTAGTTAAAAAAAAAAACATATTTTCATTGAGAACTATCACTATTAGAGATCAAAATTAGCAAATCGACTTTATTGTGCACTGAGACATGTATTTGCAAGTACACAGGATAACATAATTGGGAAAGCCGGTGTCTTTCTGTATAGATGTGTTCACACATAATTTCTTGATTTTCATGAATAATCATGATATTGATTAAGCCTTTACCCAACGAATCGGCCACATCCTTGTTTTGGCGCAGATGGTATACATTTCATGTCATACTTAACAGACCACAGCTGGAAACGACAGCTGGAAAACAGTAGTAGGATTTACGGTACCAAACCTCATTTTAATTTTTCTCATCGTTGGATACACACAAGAGCATTCATTGTCTGGGTACTAACATAAATCGTAGCTTAACTGGTTTTAATCAATAGAAATTTTTGATGTGTACTATTTGGCCTAGACTTCGTGCGACTGAATATCATAATATTTTATATTCAAGAATCACATTTGTGCGAAACAGATTTTCATTCATTTTCTGCATGGTTTGGTGTCGCTGTAGATGGGAATTTCATAGAACAGGCATACAATAATAACTAATGAAACATGCTTATACCGTTATTACCTATTCTACAATGTATAAAAAGCCAATGATATAAATTTTAGCTTTACACACCAACCGTGGTGAACACGCCAGCCATGGAATTTCAGTTGTTAACATTTACACCTACAGTGGAACTGCATCCAAGTTGACTTGTGGTGACCTCGCCTTGAATGCAAACTTGTCTAAATATATCACTCGTCGCCTCGTGAAGAGTGAAACGAAATAGGCAATTATTTATTACGTTTTTAAATAAGTTTGTCTCATAAGATACCAAAAAATAACAAACATTTGGTACAACAAGCTACTTTGGGTATATTCTATATTTATACCATGATTACCTATTCTACTATGTATGAAAAGCCTATGATATAAATTTTAGCTTCACACACCAACCGTGATGAACACACCAGCAATGGGATTTCAATCGTAAAAAAATTACACCTACAGTAGAACTACTTCCACGTTGACCTTTGGTGACGTCGACCTGAATGCAAACTTGTCTAAATTTATCGCACGTCGCCTCGCGAAGAGTGAAATGAAAGTGGCAATTATTTATTACGTTTTTAAATGGGTTTTCCTCATAAGATGCCAAAAATTAACAAACATGCCTTGTCTCATGTTAATAAAGCATCCATATCTCGAAACAGTATGTTATTATGTTATTAAAATGAAAAAGGCCCTGCTTCTTTTTCTATCTCGGTTTGGTGATAAAATTAACAGCGGAAGTGCCGCCCACCGATCCTCATGTAAACAAAAGCAAATCCGCACGTTTGCACGGCTCCTGCTCAGTGAAATCGAGAAAAAGTAATAGCAACTCGGAATAATCTGACTATAATGGTATAAATAAATTATACACAAAGTAGCTTTGTGTACCAAATGTTCACCACTCGTGGTGAAGTGGTGTTAACCGGACGCCAAAGGCTCGCTGTTAACACCACTACAACACCTGTGGCGAACATTTGGTACACCAAGCTACTATGGGTATATTCAAAAAATCTTTCATAATGTAACTTTTATGACAGGTGAGGTATTTCATATAGGTCAAATATAGCCTCACTATAACCCCAAATATATCATCGTATAGATGCGATAATATAATTGAGGTTATAGTGCTATTTTTTTTAATTCATAATTTCAATTAACAGTTGTATGTTTTGAAGAGAATATAAGATACATGTATTTCCCACAAGCCAGGTAAATCATTCTGTAACCTCAATAATATTACCCCCTGTATGCTTTAATTTAATTGAGGTTATAGTAATGGTTTTTAAACTGAAAGGTGGTCTTTTATAACTGTATTTGCAAACACTTGGAATATAACAAAGAGTGTTCGGACACCTCGAGAACTTTCCCCGACCGAGGATCGATCCCGGACCTCTGGCGTGAGAGACCAGCGCACGTACCCATTCGGCCACCACTCTAGTGACATAATATGTGCAAGTCAAATGGCATAGGAAATTTCTTTATTCTACGCCAAAGGATGTACAAATGCCTGATGTTCAAATCTTTGACCCGCATTTTCTCGAAAAATGAAAAATGGCACTGGCGACGACGAGTCTAGATCGCTTTTATATCAGGACACCTACGATTAACAGATGGTGAGTTGGTGCGCTTTGATTAATAAATTCACGTTTGGAAAGTTCAACTTCGTGGGTAACAACAAGTGAAGATATGATGCTCGGAGCTGTTGGTTTGATATATAAACTCCCACCGGTACGTTCGTGTGCACTGCGTTTCCACAAACAAGAGCCAGGAACGTGTCTATATCAGAACTCCCACTGGTAACAAATGGCGAGTTCGCTCGCTTATCAAGGTTTTAGTTTATGCCTCAACAAATACCAATAAAATCTCTTCAAATCATTTATTCCACGTTTCGGTGTAACACACGGAATAGACCCGGGCAAATATACCATACAAAAATCACATTTTTCTCATGACCCCATCCCCGTCCACACCACCACCTCCACATTAAGCACGCAACATTTGTCTCCCTCCCCCCCCCCCCCCCCACACACACACACACCACACACTCATTGCGCCAAACATTACTGTCCGTCGCAAACGAACCAGGGCAGACAAAACATGAACACAAAAATTAACTAAATTTGTCTACAAGAACAAAATTAATACAATCTCAGCCCTCAGCCTTTAAATAAACCCGTCGCGGCCCAACTATGTCATTTATCAACACGATGTTCCTCGCCCTACTCCTTCTTGCTGCACCAGTGGCCACAATCCTAGCTCCTTATTATATACTCAGAACACCTTCACCTACACTTCAACTTGAGTACGTTTTATTTTATCCAAGAACTCCCGTCAGATAAGAGAGACAAGTTCATGTGTATTGCGTATTTGTACGAGGCTAGAATGTTTTTACTTCAGAATTCCCAATGGTAACAGATGGTGGGATCGTGCACTTTGATTAGTAAATTCACGTTTTGAAAATATATCTGGGTGACCACAAGTGTAGATATTATCCTCGCAGTGTAGAAATTATCCTCGCAGTGTAGATATTATCCTAGCAGTGGTGATATTATCCTCGCAGTGTAGATATTATCCTCGTAGTGTAGAAATTATCCTCGCAGTGTATATATTATCCTCGCAGTGTAGATATTATCCTCGCAGTGTAGATATTCTCGCAGTGTAGTTATTATCCTCGCAGTTGTTGGTTTTATTTAAGACCTCTTACTGGTAACAGAAGCAAGTTCGTATGCATTGCGTTTTCAGCCACAAGAACCTGGAATGTGGATATATCAGACCTCCCACTGGTAACAGATGGTGAGTTCGCTCCCTTAACAAAGTTTGGGTGTATCCCCCAACAAAATTCACCCTCTGCCTGTTCGAGTGGGGTGCAGCCTCGACAGATGCTCTTCCCATTCATCCATATACATGTACGTGTCATTCGTCCATAACCTCGAACCTATTACAACGCAGTCTGTTTGTTTGTAATGGTTCCCTTTGAACGAAAAATTGTTATTATTCAAAACTGTTTCAATGCGTTAGTTCAAACAAACATGTATTTTATTTGCCACTAATTACAGCAAAAATGATTGGGGAACAAGTTATAACAACTAACGAGGCTCCTCTCCTCGAAAACTAAATTTACAATTTGCGGCATAGATACATCAATAGAAATAAAGAAAAGTTATTTCATAAACAAAATGAAAGTTGAAGGCAGGTGAATGAAAGGTTGTCTGCTGACAATTAGGTATTTTCGCTCAAAGAACACTCCCCACTCCCAGTCTTTCACGCATTTGAATTTGAGTATGGACTGACAAAGGATAGGGTTGGGGGTTGAGTTACTCAAATCGACCAGATGATAAGATAAATGACTGGACGTTCTTAAATATAATATCGTTCTGATTTGTGGTTAAGCCGAGTTTGCCATAAAGTAGTTCATCAACATTTGTGATGTCGTACTTAACGAGAGCATTCAGCAGAACCGATCGGGTGTTACGATAGTGTGGGCATTGAAAGAAGTAACGGTGCACCTTCTTGGGAATGGCCACGACTACAATATGGGATGGGAGAAATAGAGGATATGAAATGAGTGTTTTTTTATGAAACGAGTCTAAAAATTTTCAGTTTGGGCGAGCCTCTGGCGAACCTAAACGGAAAATTCGGACAAGTTTCATAAATATTATATGAGAAAAACACTCATTTCATATTCTATTTATCATATGACACACACACGCACAAATTAGCCACTTAGTATGACTTTTTAACTCATCACCTAACTTGAGTTGCAGACGGCACTTGGAAAAAACATCCTCGTATTACTAAAGATTTTCACTTTTTGCTTCCAAAACATAGATTATGACCCCTCATTGGAACGAGCTCGTCGAGCTCGTTCCAATGAGGGTCATAACATATGTTTTGGAAGCAAAAAGTGAAAATATAAAAAAATGAATTGCGTTTTTCTTGTAAGTGAAAGATTAATACAATATAACCCACCCTAAATAGGACAGATAACGTAAATTCTCCCTACTGAAATTATACAAATGTGATCCAGTTGTATTTTGTTTAGCCAATCAAATTGTCCAGTTCTGAAATTGACCAATGAAAGCTCCCAACTCTAATTATGCAAATTATGAAAATGTGGCCCAGTTTTATTTTGTTCAGCCAATCAAATTGTCTAGTTTTGAAACTGACCAATGAAATCGACGGAAGGCTTTTTTATCACTGATTAATATGAAAGCAAAATTTCAAATGTTTTAAAGTGATCAAAACGGAGGAGTCATATGATAAATATAATTATTGAATTTGTCGTCGTTTAAATCACTGCAACAATTTCTCAGTTTACAATGGATAACATTTTCTTCCCTATTTCCTATGTTTGACTACTGGGTTAGTTTTAGCATGGTTTCTTTTAACTGGTAGAGTGCTGAATTATTTTTGGCAATCAAAATTTGTTCACATGTCTTTGCCTTGCTACAGTTTATGGGAGCGTGCCAGTGGGGACTCTCCCATAAATTGTAACAAGGTAAATCCTAACTGACTAAATAATGTCACTTCAAAGACAATATGAAGCATATCCATTGAATTTGAAGCCTTTATGTGGCAGTGCCTGCACTTGAGAATGAAGCCCAAATATGGGCTTCCAGCACTATACCAGTCAAATACCTTAAATGAATTGGCCGTTTTGATATTATTTGGTAGCTCATTCCAGATTTTGGCGGTTGAAGAGAAGGAAGTATAAGAGAATCGTTCCGTCCTTGTTTGGTACATTGATAAGTTGTCAGCATTACGTAACTGGTGTGTTTTTACTTCGTTTACTGCAGGCGGCAACAATACTATAAAACATTCAGGAGCATCTTTGTTTACTACTCTGAAAAATGAAAATAATTTGTGGTGGTGTCATGTGGTGTGAGCGCCAGCCAAGTTCTAAGATTAATCGCTCAGATGGAACCGAACGTGTGAGGCCGGATACTATTCTAGCGCCGTCATGGTGCAATCGATCTAGTTTCTTTAATAAGTGTATTGATGCGCAATCCCGAACAATATCGCCGTAATCCATCATTGGTACGATAAATGAGAAACATGTTTTTTCCAAGATTTTTCTTTGGAGTTTATACTTGAGTTTCCCGAGTTCAGATAAACGGATATTGACTTTTTTTGCAAATTTCCTCTATATATCAATGCCATTTTAGATTTGATTGTAAGATCAAACCAAGATGTTTATGTGAACCAGAGAAACTTATAGGAGTGTCATTATAAGTCAGATCGAGGGGGAGGGGGGCGGGGGGATTAGTATTGGAAATTCCAGGAAAAAGTATGGCTGTTGTTTTGAATGGTTGAAGGACACCAACCTCTTCAGTGATCAAGAATGGATTTTGGCCAGATCGTGAATTAGCAGACTTGTTAGATCATACATCGAACGTTTTCCGTTGGTTAGGCATGTGTGATCCGCGAATAATCTGCAAGGGGTTCTATGGTGTCAGTGATATCATTTATGTAGATTGAAATGTCACATAATATGGCATAAGTCACTAATCGATCTTCAATTGACCTTACACAGCGAGTGATATTAGTTGAAACAAAATGTTGTAGACAGGGATAAACCCACACTAATATTTATTGAGGAGATTGTTCTGAATAAAAGAGGCAAAAACCGATATGAGTCGAACTTTTTCACAAATTTTTTCTAATATTGGTAAAAGCGAAATCGGCCTATAATAGTTTTTATCTGCTGGGTCTGGCTTCTTAAAAATAGGTGTCACTTTGTCTTTCTTCCAATCGTCCGGGTGTATTCAAAGAGTATACTCAACGGTACTGCGATAGTTTCATTTTTTGCTAATCTCGTCGTGGCGATGGGCTTTATTTGCATTTAACCTCTGTAATGTTCTGGACTTCGAAATGGATGAATGATAGGGTATCTTGGCTTTTCGTTTGGAAGTTTGGGAGCGGCGCATTTTCGTTGATAGTGCTGTTTTGGATAAATGCTTCATTTTAAAAGGTTGCGTTTTTTTTCAGAGACGTCAGAAGTTAGATCAAGTGGTTCGGAACTGTCACCTCGATAGAGGGGTGGGATTACGTCATTATTAGTTTTGTCGAGTAAGTTTCGAATTATATGCCAAAAATATCTTGGGGTGGGGGCGTCAGACAATTTCTCTTCGATTTTATCATTATAGATTTGTTTCGCGTGTTTTTTTCATATTATTCACTCTATTACGTGAATGCTTGTAAGAAATCAAATGTTCAGTTTTCTTTTTGTTCAGAGTTTTTATTCTAAGACGGTCTCTACGTCTAATTTCTAGACAGAGTTCGGAACTAAACCACGGTTTATCATTGGGACGAATTTGAACTATTGATTTGGGGACTGTGTTATTCATTATTTCCATAAAAAATTCGCAGAAAGTCTTTTGAGATATATTAACATCATCATGGTTTAGAAATTAATGCTTTCCAGTCATTCCGGCTTATCATTTCGTTCGCCTTTTGCAAAATCTGTAATTTCGGACCGTGCGATAAAATACTTGCCTATTTTGAGTATTAAATGAAACATAGGTGTAAACTGCATAGTGATCTGACAACCAAGATCAAGAGTGTGAGATCACGAAATCACTGGTTATTATGGGATCTAGAAGGGTTTGGGAGGACGATGTAACTCTAGTTGGCGTGGCGGTAATATTGCGATGGTTGTAGGGATGTACAAATGCATTTACTTTTGATTGTGGATTATTAACATCAGAGTTGAAATCCCCAACTATTATGGTAGACTGGTTTACATCTAGAGCGTTTTCAATGGAAACATTGGGCACAATAGTCAGGATCGACAAACTGTTTCATAATTTAATTATTTTTTTCATTTTCTTGTCTCTAAAACATAGGTTATGACCCCTCATTGGAACGAGCTCGTTCCAATGAGGTGTCATAACCTATGTTTTTGAGACAAAAAATGAAAATAATAGTTATTCAAGAATTCGTTCTGCAAGTGTCGTTTACTATTATTAACGCATTCGACTTCGACGAAATCTCAAAACACATTATTGAATTATCGAATTCTAACTATGGCGTTCGATTGTAGACAAGTTTTTTTGAGAAATCGCCCGCAATACCTCCCCCAAACTGGTATATATCGTTGCATAACGGGCGTAAAAATGGGGATGAGGATGTTAGTCGAGCTGCAGCTATCGTGAAGACGAGTCTCGGTGAAACAAACAACGTCATACTATTGTACTATATCTTCAGTTGGGTTTAATTTTGATTGGATACTACGGATATTGTCATGCAAAATAGACAGGAACTTCTGCGTTTCTCCAATGGTTTTGTTAGGTGGGCCAGAGTTTGGTTCTATATCTCCACAACAAACCAGGCAAAGTTTGCATACATATAATAGGCTTAGAAATACAAAATGGGAAGTTGAAGTTAAATTTTGTGGAAATTTGGGAATTATGCTACATGCGCGTCTGATCCCCCCGTTGAAAACTCCTATGGATATCCCATACTGTTGTAGATTTATCCCCATGGAAGTTTGAAACAGATGCAAAGCAATATTAATATAGGTCCACAAAAGTTTCGAACTGTGGTCACAAAGCGATGCTAGCGGAAGGTGTTGTTGGTCATACTAAAGGTGTAGCTGTTACAGAATGAGGAGATAATGTTTACTGTAGAATTCATTTTCAATGAAAAAGATTGGATGAAGATAGATAACGGCAATCTTTGGAGGTGTGTGTGTGAATGGTCACACGTAATAAAACTGAGAAACAAAACATGAATGATTGAAAATAGAAACAAACATTGATACAAAGAATGTTGTTTTGACATGGTTTGTATTGGGTTTAAGGGGTTTGATGGGGTGAGGCCTAAGGGCTTATTGAAGGTGTTATGTATACAGTTAAACTGGACTTTATCAGGTTCACCAGAGTCATAGTTTTAGGGAAGGTCTCCATGTAAGACGCGCGAACTACATACGACACACAAATACAAACATGTATACACACCCGTCACACACATATATATATTTCAATGAGTTCAAGAGAGGTTTTTGTTGGGAAAAATTAATTTTTGAAATTTTCTAACGCTGTTGTGCACGCCGATAAACCTTAGTAGGGTAAGCTTGGGTATCATTTTTCACGTCCATACAGTATATATATTTTTTCTGTGATTGTTTTTGGTATACGGTCTATCCGGTTTAGAAAATGTGTTGTGTCACGAATGTAACAATGCAATGATTCGACAATCTGTTTGAATTCTGATTCCTCAATCTCTGCTATTTTTTCCGTCGGATAGATATACCCGAAACCATTACTCTAAAAGGCGCTTCACTTTTTTTGTATTCTTTTGGCATCGTTTTAAGCGAAAACTTACTAGTCCACTAAATTGTCCTTTTCTATTTTTTTTATTTATTTTTTTTTTAATTTCGAATTGGGATACAAAGTATAAGAGTAAATGGACTTGGGAAAGGAACGACAATAAGACTATGTACTCACTAACCCTTGGCTATGGAGGGACGGCATAGCCCTGGAAAAAGCCGACAAAGGAAATTCTGGGTTAAGCAGTGATCATAATCTCTTAACACTAAGAGCTAGGGGCATTAGGACAGTAAAGCAAAGTGCGCTATTTAAGGACATTTGGAAGCTGGGAAAAGAAGCAGACTGAGGGTACTTTGAGGAGGGATCAACATCAAAGCTAGAAAATGTGTCAACCGGAGATAAGATTCAGGAGTTGGAAGATTCAATAGTGAGGAATCTTACAGATGCTGGAGGAAAAAGCCTAGGAAGAATAAGAGTAACGACAAATGAAGTGGGATATAGCGTAAATAATGAGCTTAAATACGCAATAAAAGAGAGAAAGAATAAATGTGCTGCATTTAGATGGTGTAAAAAACGAAAGGAGGTAAATAATACAGCCATTAATAGTGAAAAGAGGATATGAGGGGGTAAGAACAAAGGTTATTAAAGTCCGCTCTGCTACATGTCCCTCGGTAACAAAATTGAAAGAAAAATGATTTTTTCGACGTCGAAAAAGGGACATAACTCTGGCAAAAAATGTCGGACCAAACCCCGATTTGAATTTGACCTGTATTTTATGTTCATATACCTACACAACAAATCTTATTTGAGTTGGTCAGTTACAGCTGAAGTTATTGGTTGGAAACTTAGAAAATAGAGTGTTCAAAGTCGAAAAAGAGGCATAACTCTGGGAGATATTGTCACACCACATCCCGATTCAAACTTGACATGCATTTTATGTTGGTACATCTACACACGGAATTTTATTTGATTTCATCAATTATAACTAAAGTTATCATCGGGAAACCAATTTGGGACAGGTGCACGGATGGAGGCATGGACGGACGTACAGACGGACAGATGGACACCGGCTATTTTAATAGTTCTCCGAAAAAAAACTTTCGGGGGACAAATACAATCAAGGACAAATATAGGAAAGTGCGGAATAGTCATCTCATTAAAGCAATAAAGAACATGGTGGCGGGGACAGGGAGAGTGACGGAAGTTCCAATATATTCTGGAAATGGATAAATAAAACTAACAAAGGCAATGCTGCACCGAGTATTGGGGTGGATGACAAAAACACCGATGACCGGGGCAGTATAGTATTGGGAGAGTGTAAATGACAGAAGATGGAGGAGGGGTGGCGTTCCTTGAGAATGTATGAATGGGAGCGCAGAACATTTATCTGACTTAGTATGTAGGAAAAATGAGGTGGTGAAAGTACGAAATGCATTCACCAAGTTAAAGAATGGCAAAGCAGCAGGGACTGACTAAATTTCCAACGAGTTTTTAACAAGAAGAGGGGGTACATTATATAAGCATCTTGCAGCAATATTTAACAAAACAAGGGGTCCCGATAGAGTGGAATGCGGAAGGAAAGCAGGGTCACATACATTTTGGAAGTTTTAGGTTATCCACGAGAGATATCTGTTGGCATCAATATTCCGAAGATATTCTGCGACGTTGTCTATGGGAGGGTTGTGGAAATTGTCGAAGAAAGAGGATTCCTGGGGATTCATGTATATGAGTTTCAGAGAAGGAGACGAATCTGTGGTTACTTGTTTCCTTTCTTCCAACTTATACAATCAACTAAAGTCAAATGGAGAAAGATGTTTAAGGCCTTCCTTGATTTAAAGAAAATCATACGACAGAGAATGGATGGAGAGAATGTGGCAGAAACGTGAGTGCGTTGGATTTATAGAAAGTTTTGCCGAAATCATGAGAGCGCTGAATAAAGATATGCAGAGTGTTCTCAACCTGGGAAACATCTCAACATAAATGGTTCTAATGGAGATAGACCTTGAGGATCCTTTCACTGAATACACTGATGTTGTGTGCATTGTACATAAAGGATTTATGAGAAGAGTAGATTGCAAACCCAGGGGGGGGGGGGGGGGGGGGCAGAATTTGAGAGACAAAAATCCCATTGCTTTGCTTTGACGATGATATGGTTCTGTTAGACGAGTGTGAATAGGGACTACCACAACTGTTAACCATAGTAGGGAAGTCCGGGAATAAATGGCGACTGGAACTGAATGACAGAAAACACGGTAGTATCTGTGGGTTGTAGATGAATCGCAAAGGCGAGCATGCGTAAATTCGCTACTGGTGAAGAGGAAATCAAGGATATATCAGTGGGTGGAAGAAATATGAATACTTGGGAGTGAATTTGTGTTACGGGAAGAGGCATGTACAAATAAATATACAGAAAAGGGGACAGAAATACTCAATCAGTTAAAGCTGCTTGCAAGAAATAGCTTTAGCAGAGTCTTCGTTGCAAAAACCCGGAGAGGGTGGAATTAGCAAATATTATTTATCATACGCCTATTAATGTAAGACACGGGATTTCCACTGTTCTGCCTGTACGGTAAAAATAAAGTTGTATCGCACATGTTGTGATACAAAACACTTTCCAACGTAAACAGAGAAGGAACCCGTCTAAATAAATCACGTTATCGTTGGTCGAATGCACCGCAGTTGAGATCGCTTAGAAATTCCAAGTTCCTCAAATTCGAGTCAAGAATCTACAAAATAAAAATAACATTCTGACTGCTTGTTCCTTGACAAATACTTTCTTCCACAACTGGTCATATAATGATGGGGTGTGCTAAACGTATTAGCTATTTAAAAAGTGTTTGTTGTGTTATTCCCCGCAGTTTAGTCAATATTTGAAGTTCGATCATCGTGACCTTGACACTGATCAGCGTCATTTGGCTTCGATCAATTGAATGCCGTAAATTAGGGTTGGTATCCCATCACCTAACAGTAGCGTCTCGTAACAACGAAGGACACGCAGCAATAGACTGGTTGTCACATGGGAGGTGTGTGATAAATATACTGCCGTTTAGTTTATGGGCATCACGTCCGTTCTATAAATATGCAGAACCGCACATACGTTTGAATGGGTTAAGAATTATCGCACTCGATTGCTTTGGCCCAGGATATCAATCGAGCCTTCGGCTTCATGATATCCTGGGCCAAGGCAATCTCGTGCGGGGGAGAATGTATGATAGGGAGCTGGAGCGCAGAAAATCTAAATCACGTCATCGTTAGTCGAACAAACTTCGGCTCTCGTGATATCCTGGGCCAAAGCAATCTCGTGCGATAATTCTTTACCCATTCAAACGTATGTGCGGTTCTGCATATTTATATAACGGACGTGATGCCCATAAACTAAACGGCAGTAAGATTCTACAAAATGTTGCGGGTCGGTGGATAACATGATCAAGTAATGCAGTCGCACTGGAAGTGGTCGGATGGGACCTCGGGTGGATGCCGGTTAAAGATAGAATAGATATGGGAACATTATACTTCATGAATTACATGGAAGACATCCCCATAAGCAGGTGGTATAAAATGGCTTCTAACCATGTATGCAACTCTAACATTTAGATTAGACATGCGATGGAGCTAATGTAGATTTATGCTATAGAGACTGAAGATCGAGAGGGAAGACTGAAGCAGGGGAGTCGATTTATTAGATGAGGGATGCTCGAGGACTGCAAAGGAAATTGGCGAGCTGGAACTAGGACCAAGAGCTTTTTGGCGGGTGATATAAAAAATATGCACCTGCTTTTGAGGAGTACCTACATGGATCGTTTGGCGGTGGGTGGGGGTTATTGGTGTTGAAAGTGAGAACCAAATTACTGGAGCTGGGCGGGGAAAATCGGGAAAGACAGGGAAAAAGCGTACCAAATGTGTAACTTAGAAGTAACGAAGACCATGGAACATTTCATTTTAGAATGCCGCAAATGTTTACCCAGTAGAACAAGACTCCTTGGGAAACTAATTGAAAATGGGAGAAAAACATGAGGAGTAAGTGGACAAGAAAGGACATGAGGGAATGGGGAGATCAAAAAGACGCCTATGGCGGGATTTGTGAAACAGTTTTTGACTGGATGCTGGGAGAAAAGGAGGGATGGTGGGGAAGGATAACTGGGCGATAGACGTAGACCTATTCGTTAGAGGACCGCGACAAATCAGTGGAAGGCCAAATAATTATTATTATTATGAATGCTTGTTTTTTCTCTTTTGGTTATATTGTTCCGGACAAGTATTTTATGGCCTTTAGGATGCCCCCCCCCCCCCCCCAACCATAATACATCTCTAAATATAGATCAATATTTTTATCTCTACCTCCCTTAGGTGTCCACGTGCTACGTTCTATAAATTTATTACTTTTCATTTGAGGCTTATTATTGTCTACATAAAACGCCTGGAACCTCACTCTGCGCTCCAGGTATGTCAACCGGTACCTGTACCGGTACCGCCGGTTCCCTCATACTCCAAACGGTACCGGTACTGAGGCTTTTGTCCCGCCGGTAAGGGACAAAATTATTTTTTGCGGAAATTCCTAACTGAACGAGGGTAAACAGACTGATAATCGTATATGGCACACTTGCACAACATACTTTCAACTTCTGTCTGCACATCGACCTCGATAAGATCGACCATTTTGTCTTTTCAAACGTGGCATCAAAGACAATGAAAGCGCCGTCACCAGTTGCTTCAAAGAAATTATTCTGTGGCGACATCAAAGTAATCATAAAGCACAATTTTCGTGCTTTATGATTACTTTGATGTGGCCGCAGAATGATTGCACGATTTCATGTTTGTCTTTGCGATCTTGGGGACTGGGTCGGTTTAAATGCGAATTTCTCTCTCTGATTGTGATATGTTACACAGTTGTTGATTTCTCCAGGTAGCAGCACCGGTTTCGGCGGGACAGGCCCTGTCCCTCCCGGTACTGGTTATTTTGGCACCGACGGTACTTTAACATGACTGCTGCGCTCCCATACTTTTATGTCAACAACAAGGTTTGCTATTCTAAACTTCTGTCCGTTAGAACGAACTTTTAGACCCCCTTTAAGTAATGTTCTTTGGTGTCTTGTTAGTTTGTTTGTGGACAAATTGAATTCACTATTATCCTGTTTAATTCTCTGCCTTTCGTCTAGCACTGTACAGTCAGTCCTCGTGGAGTGCTCGTAATCCACGCGTGGGCAGTAATGTTTACGCATGCGTTTACCGGGTAATAAAATTCATCATCAGCAAAATTTTAATTAAAAATAATGCTTCATTAAAAAAAATGTTGATGATTATTTTATCATTAGTGTTTGCAATTTAATATTATTGCGTCCGTGGAAATATTGTCCACGCGTGGACAATGATCATTCCACAAAGGCCGTACTGTATTCCTACGTTTTCAGTTTCTCGTTCATTGCTTGAATTTTCCGTGATTTCTACCGATATTGTTGTTTTGGAAGATTTTGTTTTACTGTACTGTTGATAACTTTTTTCGAACAGCCCTTGATATTCGGCTTTCTTTTGTCCTTTCGAAATACTGACATATTTTGGGGTAAATCAAACTTGTACTCAATCCCTATCGCCTTGTTCTTATCACCTACAGTTAAAACTAGAAGTTCTGTCACGAACTAGGCTTAATTGCGCGTGGGGATTGCGCGCAATTGTCACATCGAATGGCATCCAAAGTACGGCAGTTTCTCCTGCTTACTCATAGCAAACGCAGGTAATATTTCTGCCAATGGACCTTCGGGTTACCCGGGGGATCCATTGGCTTAAACATTGCTTGTGCACAGGCCAGAGGTACAGAATTTGATAGCCTTACTATGGTCATCACGCTTAAATTAAAGCGCAGATCAACGTGCTATTTGTGCGCTTTCATGACAGGACTTCTAGTTTTAACTGTAATATGAGAGTAACCTGAAAATGAGAATCATCCAGGAACAGATAGAAATTTAATTTAATTGTCCACGGTATTTCCTCTAGTTTGAATTCCACCCACCGAAAGTTTGCACCGTTCTTACAGAACACATGAATCCTAATTCCCTGCACATTCACAAAACCCTACCATATCCTCATCAGTAGTCTTGCTTGCAATAATTGATCTGTCCTTGATAATTTGACATCAGCCCATCTGCGCATGCTTTCATAAATTTTGCGCGATTTTCTACATATTCCACTGCCCGATTCCGAATAAGCCGGCGGTATTCCTCCTCTCCAGTTAAACTTTAAACGTTTACCTAACAGAACTCTTGGATGCCGCAACGCAGGGGTACTCCGAAAGCCAATTCTGTTGTTTTATTGCAAATTCAGGGTTTGATTCCGACTACGATGTGCATTCCTCTCTCTCGTCACCAGGGACGTGGCGACAGGAGGGGGGGGGGGGGTGTTATCCCCCAATCCTGGCCAAAATTTCCTATAGTTGGAAATTCGGAAGGCAAGTCATGAGTAGTTGAAAACTCCTTCTATATGGATTTTAGAGCTTCTGTGGTGATGCTTACATGGATGAATGTGAAGAGCAACTGTCGAGGGCATCGAAGCTCGATATGTTGAGGACATTTGGGAATATGAACACTCGGTCTGGCATCTCTAAAACAATATCACTCCTTGGCAAAAACAATACATCCAAGAACACAGATTGACATAAGGCGGTTGGACGAAAAAATAGAAATCTTAGACGCCGAAGTCAAAAAGCTAGAATAGGCATCTCAAAACCGGGTTGTCCACAAAACCCATACGCACTCCTAACACTATGTCTGGTGGAATTTCTGCTTGGCAAAGACAAAAACATTAAATTCAAACAGTTGCATCTTCACATTAGTTGAGATTCCTGTGTTTATAAAATATACATGCAGACAGTCAGATAAGAGACGGATAGACTGACATGACAACCGTTACTTATTCCCAGTTCCTTATTCGACATTCGTTATCAACCGATTTTATCGGTTGATAACGAATGTCGGATAAGGAACTGGGAATAAGTAACGGTTGTCACGTCCCCGACAGATAATATTTAGCCATTTTATTCACTGTGACATTTACATGTATTTTGTGGCGTTTTCAATACGGAAGGGGTATTGTAGTGAATACTGTCATAAATCCCATTTTTGTAAATTGTGTGTTTTTATTATCCGCGCGACCATGACATTTAATCCCATGAACACTGAGGATAAAATTTAACCAATTTCAATCCTGCCTCACAGAGCTCATCCAAATCTCAAGGAAATCTGTCAAACAGGGTTTAATTGAGTACTTCCAGGTTGCATTATGGGGAACACTTTCAGCGTGTAATTTCGATATTTCAGTATCAATACGTTAACCTCCTGATATATATAAATGAAACATTTATTAATTATACCCCCAAGCTGGGCATATTTAAGTACAAAAAGATTGCTTTGTAAGCGAGGTAACTAGAATAAAAAATCTCAAATTTGCATATACTATTCATGGACTTGACCATTTTTGTAAAAGTGCTAATGACCCATTCTTAACCGGGTATACTGTCGACGTATGACACAGTGTACTGCTACCCATCTCGCTACAACTTCTAAAGAAGAATAAGCCGAACAACATTGTGTTCATCCCAAGACGCTTCAGTTCTGTTATAGGCCTATTCTTTTCTGGGAAATATTGAAAGGTCACATGATGCACTTGTACTTGAAACGACACATTTCGCGTGAGATTAACCCCAACGTGAAGCATCATATTCTGCTTGACTTACCTATGACCGTACCCAGTACAACTGCAAAACATCCAACTAATCCGATTTCCTTTTTCAACGGGACGTGTTCCTTTCGGCCTTCCATCATCAAAAATATGTCACACCACGGATTTCTCGTTTTTCTAAGTTGATGAGTGCAGCTTCAAAATTTGCAGACTCATGAACACTAGGTCGCTCCCTCGCTATCCCCAAAATCAATCCTAGCTAACAAACGCTCCACTTTCATTGTATTGGCACACATGGCATACATATAATACCGTATTTAACAAACAACGACAGCTGGAGACACTTGGAAAACAGTAATTGGTTTTATGGTACGCATCCACATTGCAATGTCACCCTTCGTTAGATACACACCGGGGCATTCTTTATCTGGGCTTTAACGGGAAGCGTAGTTTAATTTGCTATGATTGACTGAAATTTGCGATGAATACTAATTGGAGGAGGCTTTGTATTGGGGCGAACGCGCGACTATTGATACAATGCGTCCGTGTATGCATCTCATGGAAAGGATGTGGATAATTGGAGAAATACATATGTCCAAACACCATTCGTTTCTGGCAGAGTACGTCTTTTGAACGCATGCTTGGTCTTACATTCTGGTGATGATGTATGTTTTTTGTGTATTCGCTCTCTCTGCTAAATGGCTCTGTAATGTGCAGCTTACAAAACAACCTGAACCTATTCTAACGGAATACGTAAACACGAAGGGCATCTGGTAATTGAGTATTGTCAAGAAAATGATTTTATTCACTCTGCAAGTCTCCCGCTAGTTTATGTGTATTCTCACAAAAGTGTTGCAATTAAATACAAATCAGAGTGGTACTTTGCGTTGATCATTAGTTTGATCTTAGAAAGTTGAAGACCAAAATTTTCTAAGGAAGATGTTTTCGTGGTATTTTAATCCTTTGAACCCGATAGGCCGCTTTTCCGATCCAGGAACATGATACGTCATAATTCCATTAAGTAGGATGGGTGCTAAGTGCACGTGTGAGGTAGTCCAATCAATATTTTCAACATGCAGCCCCAAGGCTGCACGTTGAAAATATTAATTGGTCTACCCACAAATAATTAATATGGACTCTTTCAATTGCTAACATTGAACTGACATGGAAAATGCCACCGGAGTTCAAAGGGTTAAATAAAGGGTGGATTGTCGTTGCGATTTATCATTATTGAAGATCAAAATTGACAAATCGCCATTACTGTGTATTGAGACCGTACTTGTCGGTACACGGGATAACATGCTTGGAGTGTCCGATGTCTTTCTGTATAGATGCGTTTGTACATAATTTCTTCATTTTCGTGAATAATTATGATATTGATTAACCTTTTACCCAATGTATGCGATATCAGAATTTATCATTTTAATTAAATTTTTTGTAATTTTCACAAAATTTCAACAAGACCATACAAGTATAAGAGTATAATCCAAATGAAGTCGGTTCAGGATTAAGGGTAATGTGTTTTATTCGGGCGGGCTGAAATTCAAACAGTGGAAAATGATTTCTTTTCATCATCATGACTTGCATGGGATCATCCTTGAGTGAATGAGTGAAATGACGGGAGAGAAAGAGGTAATCATACATAAGAGAATGAAAGAAGTGATAGATGAATGAACGAATACATGGATGAATGGACGAACGAAAGAACGAATAGAAGAAAGAGTAAACGATTGAACGAAAAATCAATAAATGACTGAGTGAACGAATGAGTAGAATGGAAGAAATGAATGAATATAACTACAATTGTTCTCTCGATATGATTGTGGAACTCGAGACTTTTTTAATCTCCAGCTCCAGATCCCACCTAGTAGACAGCATAAATAAGAGTTAGAATATAACATTTCAAGACAAAGTTGAACTTGACGTGAGACCTATTAGGTAACCGCTCCCAAGGGATATGAATATAATCTAAATGGGATCGGTTATCGCGACCTTCAGGATTAGGATCATGTATTTTATTCATATGGACTGGGAATGGAATTGGGAGAAGTTTCTTATGGTCTCTAGCTCGAAATCATTACTGAATTAATGAATGGCGTAACGGAGGAACGAGAGCTATATATGGATGAAATAAATAATCGAAGGAATGAACGAATGAACAACAGAATGATCAATAAAAACAAATGAATGGACAAATGGACGAAAATGGATAAATGAAAACGACATAACGTAACCCTTTGAACCCAAGCGGCCGCTTTTCGGGCCAGGAACATGATACGTCATAACTTCATTAAATATAGGATGGCTGTTCAGTAAATGTGTGGGGTAGACTAATCAATATTTGCAACGTGCAGCCCCGAGGCTGCACGTTTAAAATATTGATTGGTCTACCCTAAATAATGAATATGGACTCTTCTAATTGCCGTCATTGAACTGGCATGGACGATACCACAAGAGTTCAAAGGGTTGCAATAGATGAATAAATGCATATGACTGCAAAACAAGTTCGGCGAGGTGAATGTGGATCTGGAGATTTGGTCGGCAGATCCACAACCATCTCTGAAGAACAAATTGTCAAGCTGACACATTAATGGGAGTTTGAATTTAACGTTGTCCAGGAAGAATTGCACTAAGCGTAAGAACCAGAAGCTAACCTCACGGAAGGATACAGATAAATCTACTTAGGGTTCGGAGTCCTTCAGGGTTATGGGTGATGTATTTCATTCAAAAGAACTTGCATTCCTTTTTTTATTTTTCGGGATCTCAGTTTTTTGCAAGCTTTCTCTGATGTATATATATTTGGAGTGACCTGCAGCTCAAACACTGGAAGACTGTTTGATAACTGATGAGGTGCGGTCGTAATTACAGTCTATCCAACACATGCACAGAACGACACGTTTGTGTGAATGGGTTAATCGATATGGCACAAGTGCCAGTGTGGAAGGATATAACGAGAGGCCACAGGCCTCGAGTTTTATCCTTCTGCGATGGCACAAGTGCCATATCTATTAACCCTGTATACACGCGTCTCGTTCTGTGTTATTACACGCCTTCACGTCTATAAAAACAATTATTAGAAGGACATTCTTCAATTCATTTGACAACTATCAACAAAAAGAACACATTTTATCGCCACCCAAATTTACGAGGGGAACCCGTGTTACTATTCGTCCCCTGAATTCCTATGAGTTCTATCGTTAGCGACTCAGATTGTAATTGCGGTGCACGATTTGTAGAAAATTCCAGTGAAATTTCGTTCAATTTCAAAAGTGTCCATTAACGATTTCTACATGTGTGCGGAACAGATTTTCATTTTCCGCATGGTTTAGTATTGCTGTATATTGGGATGTCAAAGAACAGGCTCGTAATAAAAAGAAGGATGGGATATAATTTTCTTTGAGTTGCAATTTCCGAACCTACGTATCGAAGTGTTTTCAACCTGAAAATGGGTGACATATTCGACACTCTCCCTCACATTCAAAACTCTTTACCCACATCCATACATATACAAATTATCATTTTCATTATTTCTCGATAATTTTCGACTTGGACTTCTCATTTACTTGGCATCCCGATTTTCTGTTTGCTGTTAACAACGGGCAAACAGACTACCGACCCACAGCGGACGCAATAGTGGAAATGAAATTTTGGTGGCAAACAAAACTTGAAGATCACACAATTGCTTTTAAATATCCCACAGTTTGGTGGTTTAGTGATACCTGGAAATGCCCCATAGCCAGCTGAACACCGTGTTTACATAGTCATAAAACAGGAGCTCATTCAGAGAGACCTCAAGCAGGACTGTCTCCTTTCAACAATTCCTTTTGATTTGTACATCAAAGATTTGCGACATGAACTCCCCAAAATGCAGAGAGGATACCCGATGAGGACATGATGGTCCAAGGATTAGTTTTCGCATATGATATGATGCTATTGTCCGAAAGAGAAAAGGGAATATTCGGACAATTGTAGAAGATGTGGTAAGAAATGGAACGTAGAAATGAAAGGAAATCAAACGAAACTTTTACTTGTTTATATAGATGCCAAACAATTAATTACAAATATAGCAACTGGAGATATACTGAAAATATATACAGTACAGTCGCCGTGGAGTGGCCGTAATCCACGCGTGGGCAGTGATGTCCACTCGTGTGTTTACCAAGTAATTAAAATCATTATCAGCAAAATGTTAATTAATGAAGCACCGGGTTGTACCCGGTGCTTCATTGATTAAATTTTTGATGATTATTCCTGTAATTAGTGTTTTGAATCTAATATTATTGCGACCGTGGAAATATTGACACCCGTGGAAAGTGTCCAGTCCACAGCGGCTGACCTGTACTGCAGAGAAGTGACATTGAATTATCGACGGTAGAGTTGCCTAGTAATATGGTTATGCGCATTAAGATAACTGAAGGGGCTGACACAAGTCCGACATTGGGAGGTGATGTTGACATAAACATCTCCTTGCCTCTGATTTTATTCGAACATTGACTCCCCGCCCTGGGACGCGACCCGCTTTGAACACAGATCTTAAACAGCGGCCGAGATATGTGCCCACCTCGCGTCGCACCATGGGAATGGTTACAACGTAATTTGGTGGGCACAAACCAAGTACTAAGTCAAATCTACCGTATGGCGGGTTGTTCTATGCTTATTTGTAAGCACCGAATCAAGTCCAGACAGCCTTGAGTCCCATTTAATTGGAAAGCCATAGCCACGTGCAAAACATAACAAAATATTCAGCATAGACAGGAAAGACCATTAGTCGTGTCCGAGATCGCACCATAGCTTCGCACTCAACCCCCATCCAGAGGCACACGCTTCGAATTCAACGTTGAAGGAAGTTGCATTAACCCTTTACCTAACATGAAAAGAGACGACACTTGCAAACAAAATTATGCATAGTAAATGGCGGGACGGCTGCATAGAAAATGGCGGGACGACAGCAACACCTTCTCTTCTGAAAAATTTATTTTTCGTTATCAAGGGTGGACATTATTGTAAACCTCAGAAAATGTATCGGTAAAAAAGTATTTTTATGTGTTTAAGTGTGTTCGGAAAATGTGTTTCTTTCTCTTCATGATTGTGCTATCAAAGAGATCAGTGGGCCAGTGAGATGATCGAGTGTTGTACATGTCTCCTATAGTCGTGTCATTCAATGTTCGTCTTCATTTCGTGAGTCTTGTTTTTTTTCTTGTTTTTGTGCTGTCTTGTGTCGTTTAGTAAACTGTTCTTATTTAACATAACTGCATGGTTTTCTTTTACTCATTAACTATTGATAATTAGAGAATGTACCTGATGTAGAAGAATTTGATCGTTTGAATGTTATCTCGCGAAAAGTAAACAATAGTTATGAAATCTGGAAAATGTCACATAGCCAAAACTCTTCACCTCAAGTAGCGCCCCAGCTCGATGACTCACAAACTTCAAAGCGAAAGGCACCTGAGGAGGTTTCGACTGGAATTCCTAGAAATCTACGTCGTAGGAATTCGTGTGGAGATATTGCTCAGTTGGTCATAAAAGCCCCATCAAAATCTCATGTTTCGGAAGTTCAAATTGGTAAAATTTACAACATCATAGAACTTATACATTCTACGATTACCATTCCCGATTTTATCTCGACCTCTTTACCTCAACTTCTTTCAGCCTTTTCGCCGTTTTTAACCAAAATAATTACCAGCCAAATGAGGAACGAAATTCGCAATGTTCTGAAAGATGAAATTCACTCAGCTCTGAAAGACCTAATGTCCGCCAATGTTGGTCCCGAAAGTTTCGCGAGAGTATCAAGGAGGACATTGACACTGCGGTTTCCTCCCTGCGTGAGGAATGCCAGTTATTAAAATCCGAGAATACCCTACTTAAATCAGAAATGGCCACTTTAAAACAGGAATTTGACGTGTGTTAATGGGAACTCAAAGAGGCCGAACCGCATTCCAGGCGAAACTGTCTTGTTTCTAGAAATGTCCCATTTCCACCTGAACCTAACCAAGTACAATGTAAATAATGACAAAATGATTATTGATATTTGCGAGACCAAACTCAACATAAAACTTAAGCCTGAAGACAAAAGTAGCTCAATCCCGTTAGTTAGGCAGACAGTGGTCGAAATCCCTAGCAGCTACCTCGAAGAGCTCGCAGAAGTTTGGAAAGAGGGGTAACGTTATTGTTCGTTTCACCTCCTACAACACAAGACGCGAAATGTATCGGAAAAAAGGGAATTGAAAAACAGTGGAGATAATATTTTTTTATTTCTGAATCATTGACCGCCTACAGGCAAGGAATTGTAAATAAACTCACTGACATGAAAAGGGCTAAAAATGTCCACTCTTTTTGGACAAATGACGGCAGGATATTTGTTAAAAAACGTTTCTCAGGCCCCAAAATCCTAATAAAGAGTGACCAAGACCTCAACAGTCTCTCCTAAAAAACGTTATGCTTGGTGATAAAATGTTTTGTTAGA